>JAODPA010068149.1:0-10318 GCA_025585075.1 Nepenthes mirabilis | reverse complement strand
TTGTTTCTCAAGAAGCCGGATGTGATTTTCATTAAGGAATTCCGGAGTGGATTTTTATTACGAAATTCCGGAGTGCTTTTATTTAAGGAAATTCGGCGTGCTTTTATTTAAGGAGATTCCGGAGTGGATTTAAAAAAAATATTCCGGACGGGATTTTCCTAAGGAGATCCAGACTGGATTAAGGAAATCCGGACGTCTTCTTACCCAGGAAATCCGGACTTCTTTTTCATCCAGAAAACCGGAGTATGATTTTACCAATGAAATTCCGAACTTCTTCTTGTTTCGTTTTCCGGTCAACGTGCGTTGACCGAATTTGATTGTTAAAATTTCTTATTAAAATTTTTGTGTTGTTACAAAACTAATTCAGCCCAGCTAATCATTCACATAGACAGACCAAGACTAGACACCAGAATTATATTAGACAAGGATTTACCCATTAGGGGTAGACATCTTCAGCTCATTCTAGAAATTTGGAATACACATACAAAATTGCACATAATTTTTAGGCCACAAACTTATTTCCTTGTCTTCATCGACTAATTTCAACTTCTTGCCATCCTGAATGTCATATGGAAAGAGTTGTGAGGTTCCGGATTTAAAAACATGATAATGATGAGGTGCTTAGTATGCTAATGATCAATACTAGAACTATGGATCGAATAAGGTTGGGTATCGGAAGAAAGATCGAGGAAAGTTGAATTTTTGCTGCTGAAGCACCGCCGGTAGGCTTGTGCCTGTTGGGCGCTCGAGCCGTGGCTCGAGTGTATTTTCCAGTAGCTCCCCCACTCGCTATCCGCTCGAGCGGGAGATCCAGAAGCAGTCCTGCCCGCTGGCCGCTCGAACCGGCCCCGCCTGCTAGCCACTCGAGCCACGCTCGAGTGGTGGCACAGTATAAAAGTCGCACCCTGCCTTCTCCTCATCATTTTTGCTCGGTTTAGGGTTTTAGAAAGAGAGAGCACCGATCCTAGTGAGAGAAAGGAGGAGATCAAGGCCGTGGAGTGCCAATCCGTCCGAGAACTAGTTATAAAGGTGAAAGCACGCGTCGAGGCAAGTGTTCTCATACTCACTTTTTGTTCTCTTTTGATGTTTGGCTTGATTTTGATGGGTATTTTGTGTCGATACCCATCGTGAACGTTAGAATCATGAAGCCCATGGCTTGAGGTCCAAGAATATGTAGTTGTTTATCCGAATCGTGTCTGATCTACCCGGTTTAGTTTCACCGAAACCCTAACCCACAAAAATTGGGGATTTTCCCGTTTTCCTCCCGTGTATTATGAAATTGACCTCAAAATGTGAATCCTCACGTCCTAATGATGTATATATGCCGGCTGTAGGTTCGATTTCGCATGTTTTGACCCGATCGCGGTGTTCGGGCCCTCTAAATTGGCCATGACACTGTTCACCCGAGACCCAAAGTGAAAATTGCATGATTTCACCTTCATGAAATGTTGAAAGGACTCTAGATTATGAATCCCCATATCCCAAGTGTATGTACATATCGACCGGATGTCGGTTTCCACAAGATTTGACCCGTTCATGACATCTGGGAGCCCTAAAAGTCCTTTGTTATTGTTTATCTGAAAATGAATGGGAAGTTGCATGCTTCCATCATCGTGTTATGTCAAATTGAGCTCAAATATGAATCATCGTGTACCAATTGTGTGTTCGTGTCCACCGGACGTCCGATCTCATAAGCGTCGAACCGTTCACGGAGTCCAGGTCTTCCAAATTGTATTCACCCGAAAATAAATGAGAAATGTATCTGTTATGCCTCTAATTGTTATTGAAGTAACGTTTAACCGTTTAAATGTAAATGTAAGCTCCGAAATGTGTAACCATGTGCTGGAAGCAAGGGAATGAGTCCCGGAGGTTTCAAAGTGATATGTGATCATCGAGGTAAGGAATCTAATCTCTCTCATGAACTTGGAATGATTTGTTGTAAGTAAGGGAATTGAGTCCCATAGATTGTGAATAAGGGAATTGAGTCCCACAAAAGGTTGTGAACTGAGCCAGTGAATGGAAGGGAATCCACATTGTGCTTTGTGATAATATGATCTCCTGGATGGAGATGTATGTGATGGGAATGGGTTTTCCGGAGTTTTGAATGTGTACGGCAAATGTGGATTTCCCTCTCCAAGTGTGGAAACTAACCTTGAAACTACGACCATGATTCATAGGGGTAGTATTCTTTAGCATACAATGTCCATCGCGGTGTGAACCCGAGGAATACTTGGCCACGTATTCTTGCCGCTCGTGGGAGCGGATGATGTTCGTGGTACCTTTAGGGAACTACTGTGGAAGAACGAGGATTGCCCTGGTCCCCGGGGGTGTGGGGTGCGTCGGATGAACACTACATAGCGAGATGTAGTTGTTTGTTGATTGTTGCGTGGATGAAACCAGGGGTCGAGTGCTGCCGACCTAAAATGCAGCTGTGGCTTTAGAATGTGTAGCAAACACATTCCTGTCCTCGTTCTCTCGCATCGTTGGCTAGTACGGTCTACTAGCCCGGGTCCGCAAAGATGATGTAATAATGAAAATAAATAATGTCCAGTCGATGTAACCGTGAGAACCGTGTGAATCCAGTGATTCAAGATGTTTCCTGTTTCTTCTCCTGATTCATGTTTGTGGAGATTCCTTGTATCCTCCCCCGTTCCAGTTCTTATATATGTCTGTGAGATGTGTTTATGATTATACTTACTGAGCTGTAAACTCACTCTTGCTGTTTGTTGTTTTCCTTCCAGATGAGAACACTTAGCCGGCGCCTGATAGTTAGAGCAAGGAGAGAGACTTGATTGAAGAGATTAGCTGAACGTCAAGTGCTTTGAAGATTTGGTCCTATTGTTGTAATGAAATGTAGCAGCCACTCATAGATGGATGTGGCCCGTTATTTTTATGGTTTTGTTATGCTTCCGCAGATTATGATGATATAGTATGCTTCCACGTTTGTATTGATGTTTTGAGCTTTATTTCATTTTAGATAGCATCTCTCTAAATAGGAGTACTGTATTGAAGCCATGGATGATATGGCAGATGTTGTAATCCTGTGTGTTGTGTTGTAGGCTTTGTGTTAAGCCTCCGATTAGATGTGTGCTTGTACAGGATATTTTTGAGCAGGTTGGATTTTTACGTTTTTCGTCCAGTTGTAGAGGAAACACTGCTGAAATTTCTGTAGAGTCCATAGGTTAATTATGGAATTTAGTTTATGTTGCCATTGACGGAGGTTATTTATTAGAAAAATAATCTGGTCCGTCACAAGAGTTCTTTAAAATTTGCCTCCAAAAACATCCCAAGAGATGGAGTGTGACACTAAGAAGCCCACCATTGGCTTGCCTCACACTCAACTTATGGGTGGCGAACTAAACTTCATCCGAGCAACCAAAGACCTTAAACACTTTTCTATTACCTCGAGCTCAATTTCAACATTGACCCTAATATTGAACAAACCGAACATTCCCATATAATCTTTTGAAGGATGCTCTATCTCTTGCTTGAAATCGATCATCCTTTACATGACCATAGGAACCAAACATAATCCTCCTCCTGGTGCCATATCCATCCGACCAGACATTCAATCCATTATCTACCCATACAAAGCCTCAAAAGGGATTGTCAAGTTGCTCGCCTGATAGTCATTATCACAAACAAACTCGATGAGGGCAATTTAATCACCCCAGAACCATTGACCTCAAAGCGGATTTCAAATTAGATTCCCTACTTCAAAACCCAAATCAAAACTTATAACCTGGGGCTACGTACCCATAGGCTTCCAAATTCTGCCATCTTCTAGTCCTATGACCCATCTATTAGTTAGATCATCCTATCTAAACTAATTAATCGACTGAAAGCCTCAACTAGGGGACAAGAACGTAAAATTTAAACTGAAACTAACTAAACCAAGCTTTAACCAATCTAAGCCAAACCTAAGCTTCTGCATCAAGATCGATCAACCTAAGGCATCTCTTTCTCTAATACCACCTATGACGGACCGGATCATAATTCCCTAATGACCTCCTTCAATGTTCATACTAAGTGTGATGAACCAAACCTCTTCTAGACTATAGCACTCATCCATCCATATCACAATGAGAATGAATAATGAGACGAAGGTAAACAATCCTCATAATTTAAATAATAATAGCACACACATGATCCAAACTGGCCGAAACTCTTAAGTAGGCCTCATCTTGGCTAGCCAAGAATCTAAGTCGGCATTATCTTAGTTAGTCAATTCCCAAGGAGAAACCTTTGACGTATGCAATGCCACTAGGAACGAAAAATTTGTTAAACCATAAAGTTCAGCGAAAGCATAAAATTATCCATTTATTTATATACCAGAATCAATATAAAAAAAAGTCTCCGAAATGACCAAAAATACATCAAAAGTCGATCATAACCTGCTACATGAATCTAGATCAGCCTTCCCACCTAGCTAATATGTTCGACTCTAGTCTTTCTTGTTTGGATTGAATTCTTGCCAGTTTGAAGGTAAGAAAAAAGCAAGGAGTGAGCAGATTACTCAGTAAGGTACAAATAAGCACTGGCATGCATAGTTGTTACTTCGAAACAAAACTAAAAGAAACAGAATCAGAGCATTTTACATATAGAAACATAAAAACATGGGCTAAAGACATTTTTATGAGAACTGATTTCCAAATTGAATCCAAATCCAAAATAAATTTTTTTTTATCGACTACATTTTAGACCTGCAACTACTCGACCATCATATCTCAAAAACTGCTATATTTTAGGCCTGTAACTACTTGGCCATCATATATTAGAAACGACTACATTTTAGGCCAGTAGCTACTCAATGATCATAAATAAAAAATGCCTACTTTTTCAGCCTGCAGCAACTCAGCCATCATATATCAGATGCAGCTACATTTTAGGCCTACAACTACTCAACCATCACATATCAAATCCAATATTCTTAAATCTTGAGCTTCAAATGACCGAAGTCCTTAAAAAGCAAACTTACTTTTACAAATGATGAACAAACATGCTATAAGGTACTGATTCCTAGGATATGGTTAAAATGAATGGCAGTGTTCTAAACACAAAAATATAGTAATTGGGAGGTAACTAATTTAAAATAAGTGAATTAAGGTCAAAGAGTATGGAAGGAACCGAATTAAAAAGCCCAAAGATCTGAAATTGGCATAATCGGGAACCAAAGTTGTAAACCATAAAATATTAATTCACAAAATAAGATTTTGGGTTTTAAATTATGATAATCTTGGCTTATTAATATTATATTATCAAAAGTAGGGTCCAGGGGTGTGAAGAATTGGGCTAGAATGGTCAAAACGGGTCCCAAACGGTGAAAATGCGATGTGGGCTTGTTGTAGGCTTAAAGCTGGCTTGACCCATGCCCTCTGTGGGCTTGAGCCCACAGCAGGCACAGAATCCGGTAGGCTGCACTCGCTGTGTGCTCGCTGCACGCTTAAGCGTAGCCTGGGCAGTAAAGTTACGCTCGCAGCACGCTCACTGTGCGCTCGAGCCCTAATGCGCGTACAAGCCTCGTCTGGTTCTTTTTAATCCATTGGGGATGTGTTTTGGGGAAAGGAAAAGGCAACGTTTGGGTAGAGAGATAGAGAGGAGGGAGAAGAGAGAGAAGCGGCCAAACAGAGGCCTTCAGGACGGATTTCGACTTCGAGTTAATTGGAGAAATCGTAGAGCACGTATAGGCAAGTACATCCATACATTTTTCTTTCATTTTTGTTTATTTTCGTTCGATCACCGTCGGGTATTTTTGTCCTAACACCCGACCTTATGTATGTATTTGTAAAACCCATGACTCTAGCATGCATGTATATAAATTGCATGTCTAAATTTGATGAATTATATTGGATTTTGCCCGAAAACCCCAATTATGTTCATGAAACCCTAACCCCACATCCGGGTAGTTTTGGCCTCCGATTTTGGGGCTTTGCATGAATTAGGACGAGAATATGATTACCCATATCCCCCATAAGTTAATTTGTCGATTTGGTACCCGATTTGGTGGAATTATACAAATTTCCATTCGCGAAACCCTAACCTCATGCCCAGGTCGTTTTGAGCTTTGATTTTTGGGGCTTTTGATTTATTTGGGACTAGAATCTAATTATGCATGATTTGGGTAAGTTAATTTGACGATTGGGTATCCGAATTTATGGAAATTGGTGGAATTTTGTTCACGAAGCCTTTAACCCATGTCCGGACACCGTTTGAGCTTTAATTTGGAATTTAATGTATAAATTGACTTGGGATTATAGTTATCCATGCCTTGGGTTTGATAAATTACCCATTGGATGTCCGTAATACCGAGAATTAATTTATTAGTGCATATGTGCACTGTTCACATGCACTGTTCACCTAAGTTAAATGATAAATTTTGCATGATTTTTATATCTTTAATTGTTAATAAAGTTGTATATATGATTGCATGTGTTTAATTACTTATCTCGAGAACTGTACCCGAAAACTAATGATAAAGATAATTATTAAACGGAAACCCCAAAAGTTGAATTGGACTCTCCATAATGAGAATTTCCTATGTCACAATAATCGAATATGCAAATTGAATCATGAAAGGATTTCAATCCAAATGAAAGATTAAGATTGAACAAAGTCTGCGGATGGGGAAAAACTCAATTGAATATGCGAATGAATCGATTCCCAATCAGAGTTATTGGGAATGAACTATCCAAATGGAAGATAATAATCGTATATGTGATCAGCAGGGAGTCCACATTGTGATATGTGAAATGTGATACGAAAATGTGACTCTCCTGAGTGAAGATATAAATCGAAATGGATATGGTGGACTTCCCTGCAAAGGAAAGATTAATAATGAAACTAGGGCCCAGGACTTATGCTGTTGTATAGAATTCTCTGGGTTACAACGTCCATCACGGCATGAACCCAAGGAATACTTGGCCATGTATTCAGGCCGCTCGTGGAGCGGGTGATGTTCATGGTACACCTTACGATACTATTGTGAAAGAACAAGGATTGCCCTGGTCCCCGGGGGATATAGGGCGAATTGAGATTGTCAAGTGCTGCAGGCCTAAAATGTGACCGATGGTCGAGTGTTGCAGACCTAAAATTTTGCCGTGTGCTTTGGAATGTGTGGTAGACACATTCCTTTCCTTCTTCTCTCACATCGTTGGTTAGTACGACCTACTGACCCTAGTCCGCAATGACAATTAATTATATGTAAATCATAATCTAAAAAGGAAAAGCAAACTGTATACCAAAGCATACCTAATTATATCCCTGTGAAATGTATTTTCTTCATGCTTACACCTTTCTTGTCTATCCTGGTCTATATTGATAATCATTTTATTATGATGTACTTGTTGTATTTTTTAGCTCACCCTTGCTTCTCTCTGTCTCCAATTTAGTACAGGTTTGATACTCGACGGGTCAGAGTAGAGGCTAGAAGTGAAATAAGTATTTGAGTCAGAATACCATGCTGAAGACTTAGAACTTATAGTTAGATTTACATTTGAATAAAAATGTATAAGTATATGTATATTCTTTTTTTGGAAAGATTGATGTATACGGTACAAAATGACTGATAATTGGACAGCTTAGTTTCCATTGTGTTGGATTTATTTATACTTCTGCAGGTTGTATATGGATTTGTGAACAAGTATTTAGTGGCATCTCTTAGATCCAACACGGTAGTTTAGATGTGCTGTGTTGGAGCCATGGATGTTATGACAATTATGGTCTTATGTATTGTGTTGTAGGCAAAAATATTAAATTTGGATAGTTGTGTGCTTGTACAGGTTTATTCTAAACAGGTTCTATTTTTTGTTTTCGTCCAATTGTAGAGGAAACTTTATCGAAATTTCTGCAGAAACTATAATATTAAATTATGGGCATCAGTTTATGATATTATTAATGGAGGTTATTTAAGGAAAATAACCTGGTCCATTACAGTTGGTATCAGAAAAAAAGAGATGCCTTAGATTTGATCTAAATCATATGTGAAAACTTAGGATCAGTTAGAATTTGGCCGAAATAGGTAGATTAAGGTATGGAATGATAAGTTAGAATAGTTTGAGGTATCTTAGTTTACCTAAACTAGACTAGACTTCAGTTGAAACTTAGCGTTTAAGCTAGTTGATATCGAATGTGGGCCTCGACTCATCAACTTAGGTTTGAGGATTCGTGCTA
The DNA here is from genome assembly GCA_025585075.1 of Nepenthes mirabilis. NCBI lineage: Eukaryota > Viridiplantae > Streptophyta > Magnoliopsida > Caryophyllales > Nepenthaceae > Nepenthes > Nepenthes mirabilis. The sequence continues at coordinate 2,149 of JAODPA010068149.1, read as the reverse complement.
ATCTGTTCTATGTTGAGGCGAGATGAAGTAGTTAGGATTTGAGGAAATGCTTAAGTCTTGCCCTTAAGGAGTTAATTTTGAATGCGTTGATCTTAGCCCCTCCCTCTAATTTGATTATTGGGGGTTAATAATCTTGTGATGTTGGTGGTCATATGAAGTAACATGGTTTTTAGGCAAGGGCTTTCTCAGGGTAGTGGTTGACCGTGAGGTCGAGGGGAGCTGTAAGGAAGCACCTTGAGGTTTTAATTTCATTAGTGCAGACTTAGTACTTAAATTGATTGGTGTTGATTCGAGGCCTAGGTTAATTGGTTTTGGTTCAAGGTGCAGGCTTGATCGGCTATGGATCGAAGTTCTTAGGCTAGTAATATGCCAAGAAGGGTTGCCTGATCCACCAAACAAGCATGATGAATAACGGTTAAGTGTTTGAATTCTAAGTAACTCAGATTCTGTAAAAATTGAGACATGGGTCATAAGTATTAAAATGGTGTTTGTGGTAACTTAATGCTCAGAAAGATAAGAAGTATTGTAGGACATCTGCATGGGTGTACTTTAATCGATAAGGTATTCTTTCCGATAAGATAAGAAGTATGATCTTAATTGCAGTTCAATTTGATCGCAAGATTGGGGAATGTCCTCATCAATAGATGGATGGCGAAGAGGTCTAGTGTTTTGAATCAGGTTTCTAAGGTGTTAACACAAGATATTAACGGTCACCTGTCGTGATAAGAGGTAAGGCTCTTAGGTTTAATATTGTAGCCTGGTGTCATTTTGGGGATTTAGAGCCCATGTTTGCGTTGTGTTTTTGAGTTATGTATAATTAGAGGAACTAGACTTTGCAATAACAACAAAGATGACCCAGTATTCGGGAGGATAAAAGATATATTAAGGTGGATGTTCATGGATGAATTTTTGATAATGTCTTCCCAAAGAGATTTTGGGAGTATGATCAAAGTCATAGATAGCTTGGTCATTGGATTAAGGATTGTTCCTATCCTCTGGTCGGGCGGTGAAAAAGTCTAGTACCTTGGATCAGAGTTTTGGTGGTGATGGTGCATAAAGAAAATGTGTTGACTACCGTGATGGAAGGCGAGATTTCTCGATTTTGATATCACAGTACTGGTATCGTTGGGATCCCAAATTTATATAATTTTATGATTCCTAAGATTATTTGTATATTTAAGGATCTAGGCTTGATGCAAATAGTATTGAGGTTTGTGACATTTTCTTGGGTTTGTAGATACGATTGGTTAGGCTGAATTGACTTGTTTTGAGGTATCAAGTCCTAATATGATTTTAGTGGTAGTTGGTGGGCGGACACTGCACTAGGGTGGATTGGACTGGTAAAGAGATAACATTCTGTAATTGGGTTGTGGGATTTGAAGTATAAGTCTGAATTGATCAAAATATCAGGAGATTAATGTCATCTTCCTTGTAAATCATTTAATGAGGATCTCCGCTAAATACAATTTGTATATGTGGCCACATCTAGAGATAATTTTGTGGTCACTGAGGGGTTAAGCTTAAGCTGATTTATCTCTTGAATATTTAAGGATGTTATCAGAGGGAAGCTTAAGCTGATTTATCTCTTGATCGGTAATTTGAGATTTTGTCGAAACCGACGCCGATCGATAAGGATTCCATGTAGAGCAGAGGAAGCATTTGTTTTGCATCATTGTGGAATGCTCGAGAACCCCTAAGATAAATAAGATGGACCGATAAGATTGTTCATGGATGTTGAAAAAAAATGGGGTTGCTTATGAGATTAATGATTTGATAAGCGGGCCTGGTGAATAAATAGGTGAATTACTTAGTCTGTTATGAAGGCTTGATGATTTCTAAGATTGATTCATGTCTATGAGAAATTGAGAATTGTGTCCATGGCAGCATTTGGGATAAGGATTTGGCGGTTGCAAATTTTGGTAATACCATTTGGGTCTGAAGATTTGTTGGTATTTCAGTGGGTATAATCGAATGGATAATTTAGCCACATTTGGGTTAATTTTGTGAAGGCCTTATCGAGGAATTTGTAGGATTGTGGGGATGTGTGAACTTGGTTTGAGGATGGTATTTTAGATTAGGAAGCCACTAGTTGTGACGGAACGGATTTTTTTTTTTTCCTCAAGAGCTTCCGTCAAACAGATAACATAAT
>JAODPA010068148.1:0-10318 GCA_025585075.1 Nepenthes mirabilis | reverse complement strand
GAGATGGAGAAGTAGAGGAGAAGAGAGAGGAGGAAGGGAGAAAGAGAGAGACGCGAGGAGGAGAAAGAGGTAGCGGCATGCGGACGCAATGGCCTGTGGGAGGAAGGGCACATTGCAAAGGACAGATAAGACCTGTTCAGGTACCTTGGAGCATCCTTTTGGCGAATTTACTCGGTATAAGGTTGAGATAAGTATCCTCTCACAATATCTCTGATTTATTTCAACATCTGATATATTCTGCATGTATATTTTATATCAATATATTATATGAATAATGGACAGGGTTTAAGACTCATTGGGTCAGTGTATGTGTGAGTCTATAGTGCTCTGAGACTCTAGTGGGTCGATGTGTAATGGATGAGAATTGTAAATTTAAAATATAGTCGGGTTGATATCCAATAATATAAGATAGTCAAGAGTTACATGTCTAAAATATAGATGGATTGATCGCCAATGATGTAAGATGATCAAGAACTGCAGGCCTAAAATGTAGTCGAATTGATAGCTAATGATGTAAGATGGCCGAGAGCTGTAGGCCTAAAATATAATTGAGCTAATAGCTAATGATGTGAGATGATTAAAAATTGTAAGCTTAAAATGTAGTCGAGTTGATGAGCAATGATATAAGATGATCGAGAGTTATAGTCTAAAATATAGTCGAGTTGATAGCCAATGATGTGAGATGACTGATAACTGTAGGCCTAAAATATAGTTGGGCTGATAGCCAATAATGTGAGATGGTTGAAAGTGGTAGGTCTAGTATGTAGTTGGGCTGATAGCCAATTATATAATATGATTGAGAGTTACAAACCTAAAATATAATTGAACTGATAACCAATGATGTAAGATAGTCGAGAGTTGTAGGTCTAAAATATACTGATAACCAAGGATATGACATAACCGAGAGTTACTAGTCTAAAATATAATCGGGCTGATAGCCAATAATATGAGATGGTTGAGAGCTGTAGACCTAAAATATTGTTGGGCTGATAGCCAATGTTATGGGATTGTCTAGAGCTATCGGTAAAAAACGTATGATATGTAGATTCAAACTCTGTTCTCCGTTATGTGGGTGTGCAGTGCCTTCCATCATGTGGTTGTGATAAGGCATTCTAATATATGTTTCTGTTTCGAGTGTGATGAAGGATATTTAGATTTACATTTGTTGTTTGCTTTTGATATTTGATTTTGAATTCTCCATCTGATTTTGCATATGCTATTTTATACATATTATGTCAGTACTTGCTAAACCTCCAGCTCACATATTTATGTTTTCATCTATTTAAATTCGTAGAGAGCTAGAATCCTTTGTAGGTGTGAAGATCGGGTTACAAGAACAAAATAACTGGAGTAGATAGTTGACCATTTAGAAATAGTTGACCGGCTAAATAGAATAGTTGACCGGAATAGATAGTTGGCCGTTTAGGAAGAGTTGATCGGCCGAATAGAATAGTTAACCAGAATAAATAGTTGGCCGTTTAGGAAAAGTTGACCGACCAAACAGGATATTGACTGGAAAAGATTGAAAAACAGGAATAAATTATTGACCGGTTTAGGGAGTTGACCGATAGATGCATGTTGGTCAATTTTGATTAGATATTTGGACTTTACTAAAGTAACTTACTCTCACCTGCTTCCAATAACTTCAATGATTTCACAACTTTCTAGACAAGGGAAGTACTAGAGTAGATGACTTATCCTTACCTACTCCCAATTGTTCCGTTTGCCTATAAAAATTGGGTAGGAGAGAAAGGAGAGGGATTTTGAAGAAAAAGGCACGAAAAAAAAGAAAGAGGAGAGGAAGAACTTACAGGAGTATGGAAGATTTTAGAATAGGTTGAGGCAAGTGTACACCAAGCTTCGTTTTTTCTTAGTGATGCTTTGGTATCTCCATTCAAGTCATTATGAAATATTGCATGTTTTCTAATCCTAGCATGATTTCATGAATAAGTTTGCATGATTAAAGCGTGAATATTATGATCTGGTATGTCTCATGTCCGAATTATGCTTTGAATATTTCAAGTCTATGTTCAAAAATAAAAATATAAATTTTGTTACAAATTATTTAAGTTCACCAGACAACTTATCCAAAATTTGAATATTTAAAAATTACAAAAGATTTGAATATGAGATGGCCTTAGAAGAATGATGAACCAAAACTAAAGAAACAAGAAGCAGACTCTCTTAAGTTAAGTAAAATCTGTAAGAAATTGGACTAAGGATTGTTCAGCAGGTAATATTCTCCGGCATGACTTAGGATGTTACAGTGGTAATCAAGGATAATTCCGTCCATAGAGCGATATGTGATCCACCTTCCTCGGGACGTTACGATAGAGGACAAGAACCAATAATATATGATTATCCTATCCTCAAGATGTAAATAAGGAGGACTTCATAATGATACTGTCTTTGGCCTAAAGCTAAAAATATGTGATCATTCTGTTCTCGGGATGTAAATAAAGAGAAATTTTATGATGACGTAGTCTTCGGACAACCAAGGCCTTAGATTGTGTGGAGTGAACGCAATCTATTATCGATAATTTGCTCTCTTAACTGGTAGGGTTTACTAATCCTAATCCATCAAGTTGATAAAAAAATTATTTTAAAAGATAAAAAATTTTAAGCTGTTCCATGATTTTCAGTAAAGTATTAAGCATTAACTTTGGTTCTTTTTAGCATGTGCCTGCGGCTTTTATTTCGACCTCTGCCACAAATTTTCTCCTATACACATACATTATTATATGCTTGTATTATCCACATACATATTTGTATATATATATATTTTATATAAACGAGTTTGTACGTTCATATTTTTATAGTACCTTACTAAGCTATCAACTCACCTTTTACTATTTTCTTACCTTAGATGACCAAGAAATTATGCCGGACGAGAAAGAGTGAAGTCAAACGATTTAGCTAGACAAGAAGGTTGATCAGGATTTATGTAGCAGGGCATGACTGATCTTGATGTAATTTTGGGTTGTTCTAGAAAAATTTGTATAATGACTCTGCGGTGTAAATAAATGGATATTTAGACACTTTCACTGAATTTTTATAGTTTAAAATGATTTGGGTTCCTAGTAGCATCTCACACGTCTTTTGTTTTTATTATATATATATTGTCGGCCGACCTAGAGACCCAGACGGCCACTTTGTGACCGACCTAGTTAATGCTGACCAATTGACCGGCCGTTTGTGATCCTGTGCACGCGAATAGTATTATAAGTTCACCTAATTATGTGTCTTTTGGGCCGAGGTGATTTTTCGGCCATATGTGTGTGATTATTGATGGAAATCATATGGTGGACTATGACTCATTCTGTCACAAATGGTATCAGAAAAAGGAGATACATTAGGGTTGATTAATCATAAGTGGGAGCTTAGATTCAGTCCGGGTGAAAAGTAGGATAAGGGTAGTTAGGAACAGATGGAAAGTTTAGATGAATAACCCCTTAAGGACAGTAGTGTAATTTAAGGACCGAGATAAATAAAAAAGACCGAGGAATAGAGTTTTTGAAGCTCGGGGGTTTAATATCTAAATGTATTCAATAATCGTTAATCCCTTTCTCTGATTTAAATATGCTGAAATGATCGATATTGTGAACTTTTATAGGATAATAGCATGGCTCATAGAAGAAGAATTACCTGAGGAGATAGTAGTGCCCCTCAGGATTGAGAGGCTGAATACTTGAACCTGTTAGGCATAATAACACACATAATAGAAATCATAGAGTAGCGACATGCGGCTCCAATTCCTGCCCCTAACCAAGTCCCAGTTAACCTTGAACCAACGGCATGTGAGAAATTTATAATTGAGCAGGCGCCTAAATTCTTGTGTGAACCAAACCCAACAAATGCAGACATTTGGATTCAACGATTAAAGAAGATATTTACTGTTATTAGATATTTTGATCAGGAAAAGGTTACCTTTGCAGTATACAAGTTAGAAGGAAAAGTTAATAATTGGTGGGTAATGAAGAAAATGACGTTAGGTGTACCCAAAGAAGAAATTTCTTGAGAGATGTTTGAGGAGGTATTTATGAAGAAGCATTTTCCTTCCAACCTCTAGGATCAAAAGGAACAGGAGTTCATGCAGTTTAGGCAAGGGAGCTGCTCTGTAGCCAAATATAATACAAAATTTACTGAGTTATCTTGGTACGTATCATATATTATAGAAGATGAGTCAAGAAAGGTTAAGAAATTTTAGCAAGGATTGAGGGACGAGATCAGAAAACAGTTGGTGACACAGAACCTTCAGACTTACATTGAGTTATTAGACAGGGCCCTAATATTTGAAAAGAAGCTTAAAACTCATAAGTTTTTTACTAAAAGGGCCGCCAATAAGACAAGTTATAGTGTGGGATTCAGTTCAGGAGCCCCAATACCTTTAAAGAAAGGAAAGGTGTCAGATAAAGAGAAAAGTAGCTTTGAAATTTAGTCAGTGTCATTGTCTAGTTCTCAGGCTTCAGCAGCAAACTGTACCCATTATTGGAGGAAGCATTTAGGGAAGACTTACTTTAAAATGATGGGGGTATGTTTTAATTGTGGAGAGCTAGACTACCAGATCAAGGATTGTCCACAGCCTAAGAGGCTGGAGGCAAAGAAACCTACTGTCTCAACTAAAGCCTAAGACGCTGGTGATAGTTCAAGATGTTGAGGCATTACCAAATGTGATTGAAGGTATTCTTTTTATTTGTAGAGTTTCAACTTCTATATTATTTGATTTTGGATCTACGCAATCTTTTGTTTCCCCCTACTTTGCATGTTATATCTCATTAACTCTAAAAATCTTAGATTATTCATTGGCCGTATCGACGCCTACTAGGTCGTCGGTAATTACCGATATTATGTATCTGAGGTGTATGGTTGAGGTGAATGTGATACATTTAAGGGTAGATTTGATATTATTAGATATGAGTGATTTTGATGTTATTTTGGGGATAGACTGGTTGGCATCTTATCATACTAGTATGGATTGTTTCTTAAAAAGGGTATGTTTCTCAATTCCTGAAGTAGAGTCTTTCTTCTTTCAAGGCATTAGGAAGGGGAATAATCCTATGTTGATTTCGGCATTACATGTCGAGCATTTGGTTAGAGGTAGATGTTGGGCTTATCTGGCGTATGCTAGCACCATTGGAAGCCATTGTATACAAGCAAAAAAATATTCTAGTTGTACGTCAATTTAATGATGTGTTTCCAGAAGAGTTGTCCAGATTACCTCCTCAACGAGAGATTGAATTTGAAATTAAGATTATTTCGAGTGCTAGCTCGATTTCAAATACACCATACCGTATGGCACCTGCTAAATTGAAAGAGCTAAAGTTACAATTATATGAATTATTAGATAAAAATTTTATTAGACCAAGTGTATATTCATGGGGTGCACTAGTCTTATTTGTTAGAAAAAAAGGATAGGTCATTGCGGCTGTGTATAGATTATCGTGAACTAAATAAGATCACGATAAAAAATAAATATCCTTTACCACGCATTGATGATTTATTTAATCAACTACAAAGATCTCGGGTGTTCTCTAAGATTGACCTGCGATCGGGATGCCATCAACTGAGGATCAAGTAGGAGGATGTGGCCATAACAGCTTTTCAGATAAGATATGGCTACTACAAATTTCTTGTTATGCCGTTCGATCTTACTAATGCCCCCGCTGCCTTTATGGATTTGATAAATCGAGCATTTCGACCGTATTTGGATGGATTTATTGTGGTATTTATTGATGATATTTTAATTTACTCCAAAAGTCATGAAGAACATGAGATCATCTAATAATCATGCTTCAAGTGCTTCATAAGGAGAAACTATATGCTAAGTTGAAGAAGTGTGAGTTTTGACTAGAGAAAGTGATATTTTTGAGGCATGTTATTTCAAATAGTGGCATTGCAGCAGATCCGAAAAAGGTAAAAGCTATCATTAACTGAAATAAGCCCACATCAGTAACTAAAGTCAGGAGTTTTCTCAGCATGGCAGGTATTATAAAAGATTTGTAGAATTTTTTTCTCGAATTGCTATACCATTGACACAATTAATTAGTAAGGAGGCCGAGTTTGTTTGGACTGAGGAGTGTGACCGGAGCTTTCGAGAAACTGAAGGACTACCTAACAATTGGTCCAATATTGACTATTTCTAAGGGATCTGGAGGTTTTGAGATTTATTGTGATGCCTGTAAAATTAATTTAGGTTGTGTGTTAATGCAAAATGGGAAAGTAGTAGCTTACGGGTCCAAACAGTTAAAAGTACATGAGAAGAATTATCTAACCCATGACATGGAGTTGGCTGTGGTTGTATTTGCATTAAAGATTTAAAAATATTATCTTTATGGTGAAAAATATTTTGTTTATTCTGATCATACAAGTTTAAAATATATATTTTTACAGAAAGAATTAAATATGAGGCAAAAAAATGGATTGATTTTCTAAAGGATTATAATTGTGAGATTCAATACAAACCTGAAAATGCTAATGTAGTTGTTGATGCCTTAAGCCGACGAACAAGCTTTGTAGCGAGGTTACAAATAAAACAGATGGAAATGATAGATTATCTGAAACAGTGTGTAATCCAGTGATATGTTCGAGGTAACCGGATGATCTTGTTATATTTGTAAGTTCAGCTGGAGATAATAAAAAAAATTAAGAAGAAGCAGATAGATGATCCTTTTCTTGTGGATATTGTTAGGGATTTGAATAAAAACTCTAGAATTGATTTTAACGTTCAAGCTGATAGAGTTTTAAGGTTTAGAGATTGACTGTGTGTGCCGGATGATAAGGAGCTAAAGGAAAAAATTATGAATGAAGCTTATTGGTCCCGATATACGATTCATCTATGGACAAATAAAATGTATTGGGACCTAAGAAAGACGTTTTAGTTGAGAAATATGAAAAGAAAAATTATGATTTTTGTAGAAAAATATTTTGTCTACCAGCAATTAAAGGTTGAATGGAGAAAGTCAACTGAGTTGTTGCAGCCAACTCCCATACCAACTTGGAAGTAGGAAGACGTTGCGATGGATTTTGTATCGGGTCTGCCAAAGACCCCAAAGAATCATGACGTTATTTGGATTATTATTGATCAGCTGACTAAGTCAGCCCATTTCTTGGTAATTTGGACGATATATTCTCGTGATAAATTGGCGCAATTGTATATAAATGAGATTATCAAACTCCATGGTGCACTTGCAATGATTAAATCTGACCGAGATTCAAGATTTATTTTTAAATTTTTAAAAAGTTTGCATAAAAAATTGGAGACAGAATTAAAATTTAGTATGACATATCACTTCCAAACGGATGATCAGTCAAAGCGTACTATTTAAATTTTGGAAGATACGTTAAGGGTCTCGGTGTTATATTTGAAAAAAAATTAGGACAACCATTTTGCCTTAATAAAATTTACGTATAATAATAGTTATCAGATAAGTATTGGCATGGCATCATTTGAAACCCTGTATGGAAGAAAATGTAGGTTGCCAATCTATTGGGAGGAAAAAGGGGATAGGAGACTTTTGGGTCCCGAGATCATTAAAGAGACAATGAAGAAGATCGAGTTAATATACGAAAATTTGAAGGTAGCCCAAAATAAGTAGAAAAGTTATATAGACCAAATGAGGTCAGCATTAAATTTTGAGGTAGGCAATTATATTTTTGAAAGTGTCTCCATCAAAAGGGACATTTAGATTTGGGGTTAAAGGAAAATTGAAATCGCAATTTATTGATCCTTTTAAAATTTTGGAGAAAATTGGAGAAATGGCTTACCGACTGGCCCTGCTGCCCGATTTGGCCAACGTTCACAATGTGTTTCACGTATCCATGCTTCGCAAATATATTCATGATCCCACGCATATTATTGAGTTTGAGCCCCCACCAATTAATGGGGGCCTATCTTATATTGAAGAGCCAGTGCAGATTTTGGACTGGAAGGATCAGATGCTGCGCTCAAAGACCATTCCCCTAGTGAATGTTTTATGGAAGAATCACTCACCTGAAAAAGTAACCTGGAAGCGTGAAGAGGATTTTTGGAACAAGTATCCCAATCTATTTTAGTAAGGTACATATATATGTCTTATGAAATTTTGAGGATGAAGTTTCTAAAGTGGGGGAGAAATGTGAGGATCGGATTATAGGAACAAAATAACCGGAATAGATAGTTAGCCATTTAGAAAGAGTTGACTAGCCGAATAGAATAATTGACCGGAATAGATAGTTGACGGTTTAGGAAGAGTTGACCGGCCGAATAGAAGAGTTGACCGGAATAGATAGTTGGCCGTTTAGGAAGAGTTGACCAGCTAAACAGGATAGCTGATTGGAGAAAATTAAAAAAAATAGGAATAAATTGTTGACCGGTTTAGGGATTTGACCAATAAATGCATGTCGGTCGGTTTTACTTAGATATTTGGACTTTATCAGAGTAACTTACTCTCACCTACTCCCAATAGCTCCGATGAATCCAGAACCATCTAGATAAGGGAAGTATTAGAGTAGGTAACTTACCCATACCTACTTCCAACTGCTCCGTTTGCCTAAAAATATTGGGTAGGAGAGAAAGGAGAGAGATTTTGGAAAAAAAGGCATGAAGGAAAAGAAATATGAGAGGAAGAACTTACAGGAGTAAGAAAGCTTTTAGCACAGGCTGAAGCAAGTGTACACCAAGCTTCATTTTTTTTAATGATGCTTTTGCTATCTCCATTCAATTCATTATGAAACATTGCATGTTTTCTAATCCTAGCATGATTTCATGAATAAGTTTGCATGATTAAAGAGTGAATATTATGATCTGGTATGTCTCATATTCGAATTATGCTTTGAATATTTTAAGTCTATGTTTGAAAATAAAAATATGAATTTTGTTATAAATTATTTAAGTTCACCGAACAACTTATCTAAAATTTGGATATTTAAAAATTACTAAAGATTTGAATATGAGATGGCCTTAGAAAAATGATGAACCAAAGCTAAAGAAACAAGAAACAGAGTCTCTTAAGTTAAGTAAAATCAGTAAGAAACTTGACCAAGGATTATTTAGTAGGTAATATTCTCTGACATGTCTTAGGATGTTACAGTGGTAATTGAGGATGATTTTATCCATAGAGTGATATGTGGTCTGCCTTCCTCGAGGCATTATAATAGAAGATAAGAACCAAGAATATATGATCATATCCACAGGATGTAAATAAGAAGAAATTCATGATGATACTATCTTTGGACTAAAGCTAAGAATATGTGATCATCCTATCATCAGAATGTAAATAAGGAGGAATTTTATGATGACGTTGTCTCGGAACAACCAAGGCCTTAAATTGTGTAGAGTGAATATAATCCATCATTGATTATTCACTCCCTTAGTTAGAAGAGTCTACTAGTCCTAGTCCTTCAATATGATAAAGAAATTATTTTAAAAGATAAAAAATTTTAAGTTATTCCATGATTTTCAGCACAGTATTAAGTATTAACTTCAGTTCTTTTTATCATATGTCTGTGGCTTTTACTTAGACCTCTGCTACAAATTTTCTCCTATGCACTTACATCATTATATGCTCGTATTATCCACATGCATGTTTATATATATATACATATATAAACGAGTATGTATGTCCATATTTTTATAGTCCCTTACTGAGTTATTGGCTCACCCCTTACTATTTTCTTACCTCAGAAGACCAGAAAATTATGCCGGACAAGAAAGACTGAAATCAGACGATCTAGCTAGACAAAAAAGTCAATCGAGATTTATATGGTAGGGCATGATCGATCTTGATGTATTTTTGGGTTGTTCTGGAAAAATTTAAAAAATGACTCTGTGGTGTAAATAAATTGATATTTAGATACTTTCGCTAAATTTTTATGGTTTAAAATGATTTGGGTTCCTAGTAGCATCTTATACGTTTTTTTTGTTTTTAATATATATATATTGCCAACCGACCTAGAGACCCGGACGGCCACTTTGTGGCCAACCTAGTTAATGTCAACCAGTTGACCGGCCATTTACGATCCCGTGCATGCAAATAGTATTATAAGTCCACCTAATTATGTGTCTTTTGGATCGAGGTGATTTTTTGGTCATATGTGTGTGATTATTAACAGAGATCATATGGTGAACTATAACCCATTCCGTCATAGTAGGAGTTGGATGAGATTTGATGCAACATCATGTGATCTGGTAGGTTGGATATTTGTTACGACTCAGATGGTATTGTTGTATTTCTTTATTATTTGGATTGAGTTTGTTATGGATTTTGTTATTTTTAGATAACGAATTTAGTCGAGAGTAAGCCTTGAAATTGTATAATAATGACCGTTGAATTTAATATAT
>JAODPA010068147.1:0-31461 GCA_025585075.1 Nepenthes mirabilis | reverse complement strand
TGCCGGTGGTGGAGGCAGCTAGTGTGGTGGTGGCATATTATATTACCTAGTGTTTATGGGTTCGAGTCGTAAAAACGGCCTCTTACATAGAATTTAGGATAAGACCTCATATAATAAATCTAAAATGATTCAACCTTTCCCAAACTCTACACAAAAAAATGTTTAATGCACCGAATTGTCCCTTCAAACCTTGCAAATTCTAGTAACCTTCAGGCAACGGAAGGAAGAAGAAAAAACAACGATATCAATGATAGGAGATAACCTTTACTCTTCGCACGTAGAAGGCATTCATACGATATAAGAAGCCAGCAAGGATACCACATATGCTGGGTAAGATGGATCTCTTCCACGATGACAAAAGCAGCTGCAAGATAGAAATTGAAATTAACTATAAGGGCTATGTGGAAGAATAAAGGCTAATAAAGTGGTATCGAAGCTGAATAAAGCTCTCAGTTCTACATTCAATGAGGAAAAACGCTCAAATATTAGAGATAAAGAGCCAAACACAACCCCAATTTACCTGAAGACCAGCCAAATATATGAAAGACTTATCGGAGATGTGAAGACCAAATATCCGGATTCGTGTTGAAACCGGAATATCAAAATAAAACAGCACAAGTGAAGAAAATATCAAGCCATAGGGTCCAGATGTTATTAGGTTAAAGCCGGGATCTGCAACAAAAAGAAAACAGAGGATTACAATCACTATAAGATAAGCCTTGGCACTAAGAAATGAAATCATGACTACATTATAACCATAAAAAGGAAAAAAAGATCGGCCTTGTGCACCAGGCTCTAATATCATGGTATCTGGGGAGAGTTGTTGGTCCTATCCCTAATATTATGGAGATTGTATTTATGGTTTGAACAATAGATAAAAATATTGACATTCAAATTGGTCAGGCTCATATCATTATCGGCTATCATTTAATACCGTAGATACAAATATTAGTATTGGGCCCCCAACACCATTATTTTGCAATACCGTAATAATATCGCGATATATTGTAGTATTAGCAATATCGCGAGAGATTGCCATATTCGACTGATATGACCAATATTTGGCTGATACAGTTCTGTCAACTTACGCTTCTCAGAAGTTTTTTCCTTTCCAATTAATATAATACCTATATATATATTACGATATCTTTGACATCGATACCACCACCGAAGCCAATAGTTATGGTAAAAAAAAATTCTAAAAATCGAAAACTAATAAGGTCGTATTATCAGATATATCATTAATATACGATATCATATTGTCGCAGCATTAAAGGGCACAAAAACAATGCTTATCGGCTAATATTTACATCAATGGTTTGAACCCTTGACCTTCATATCACAATGCAGCAAATTTATCATTGTACCAAAACTTGCCCTTACTATAAACAGGGAAACCAAATCGATGTACATGCTTTTGAATATTGTCGAACATCCAAACAGGATACTATCTCTCAATTGAAAGCTTAAGTTAAAACAGTTGGATCATCCCCAAGAGTGCAAAATTCAAACAACAAATATAGTTGTTAGCCATATTGAGAATAACTTGGAGCCACAGCTCACAAATCTCCATAAGCATATTGAGAAGCAACTAGTGTAACTAATTTCTTGCTGCATAGCATGTAGCAAAAAAGATACAATTCAAATAACAATATTGTTCTAGATATCTCACCTTGTGTCGTTTAGATTATTCAACAGTACCATCTAGATAACCCATCTTCCCACAAGCAGAAGGCATGAAGCAAAAAGAGCAATGAGCCTGAAGACTTGTTTCCGGGAAGGAAGGATTTTTTTTTTTTGGTTAAGTCAGAAGGCAACAAGAAATTCGAGAAATAGCTGATGATTTCCCTAGTATTGTAAAAAAAAAAAAAAACATAGAAGAAATACTATCATTTTTTTAAATCAACCAAAAGCAATAGTTTTAATTTGAATGGGTTTTGTATTCAAATCAAAAGGGAAAACTTGTTGGAATTCAAGGAACCTTTTCGATAAGAAGTGTGAGATAGTTTTTTTGGGGTACAACACATCAACATGATTTTTTTTTCTACTTTTTTTCCAAAATTGCTAAGACATTAGATCTTAATCTCATCCTATAGCTAAATTACCAAATCTAACCAACCATTTTCAAATTTCTGATTCTCAGAAGTATACTTTGGGATTCTACAAGCTGTTGATGTCGTCAAAGTAGCATTAGTGTAAATCGGAGCTGATGCATTTCTCACGCTACTATCAGAGAATTCATTGCATGTTAACTTATCAAATCCTCTCTCTGTCTATCTCTGCCTTCTCCCTCCAGGAGGAGGTATGTTAGGAGGAACAACAAGAGAGAAGCAAAAATGCTTTCTTCCCCCATGTTTTCCACTGAAATGAGGGTGTGGCATGGATGAAAATATCTGTATTGGTCACGAATATATTGGCATCGGACATATTAAATAATACGTATCGATATTTGGTATACCGAAAAAATGTTTTTCTTCCGAAAATCGTAAGCAGAAAAGATTGTATCGATTGATATTTTGAATATCATCAATATACTAGGATACATCTATACGGCCACATATTGCACTGTTGTCACACTATCGAAAAAACGGTATCGGGTGATCCATTACTGACATATATCGGCCAATATTTTCATCTATGGTGTGCACTTTTTTTTCTCAAAAACCGTATTACAAAATTCAACTATACCATCCATACTCCAATTTGGCATGTTCCACAAACATCCCAAGAAGACATGACAGCATGCTAAATGTGAGGAAAATAGACATCTATATACAATGGCCCCACCAATGTGATCCCAATTGTAAACCCCACAATGTAAGTTTATGCTTGAATCTTTTGACCCGGCAATCCAGCCAGGCTCGAAAACTAAACAGCAAATTACCTACAACTAAATAGCGGAAACAATAAGAGAAAAGATGTAATGCAATAAATAAAGCTCTTCTGTTTGTAGATCTTACCACACTTTAACCCCAGTTCAGTTTACTGCAAACCACTTTGGGGTTCATAACCCAGGCACAGAAGAGACTTTCTTAAGGATGCCTAAATTAATTCAGGTTGATCGTCTGAATAACATAGCCTAAGATATAACAATAACAATTGAATATTAATATTGCATACCTTTCAGAAGAAATAAGGCCACAGCCTCTAAAAGTAAAGAAACTACAACAGAGAATACAATAAACACCTGCAAATAAATAGATTAATCATTAGTTAGCAAAGAATGAACACCAATAAACATACACCAGTTGGCCATTGTCAAAGTTGGCCATTTCATAGGTTTTTAATTTGTATTCAACAAAAGATGACATTGCCACAGACAAAAATGATTCTCCACAGCAGTTAAAAAAATCTGGCAATTACAACAGGGAAAATTACTTACTGAGTACTTATTTGATCCTATCTGTCTCTCAAACACTCGGAAATAGTATAGCAAGTACAGTCCAAACAACAGTTCTGGCATAGATGAAAAATTAAGAACTGAGAGAATGAGCTTCCAAAGCTGAAGCTTCTGGAAAATATCCTGTCATGGAAAAACTTAGTGATTACTAGTTGAAATCAATGAGTGGGGATCATGTATGAAAAAATTGGCGTCAGCCACATCCATATTAATATTGAACATATCTAACAATACACATCAGTTTCAGATTTAGTAAAAAAAAAAATCTAAAAATAATAAGCTGAAAGAAATATATATACTAATATTTTAAATATTGGTTGACATATCATGATATATTACAAATACTAAAACATATCACAGTATTGTTACGATATTTGATAATATCGGTATCAGGGGGCCGACAGCAATACATATTGTTTGATATTTACTTCTATGGTGGGGATTCAAACACTCGGGAAAAACTGCTTTGAGTTTTAGGATAAAGGATCAACATAAGAAAAACAAGTAAGGCCAGTTGACAATTTGTCTATATGCTCAAATCTTACTATATCTAGCATGGACAATTGGCCCCACTCATCTTCCTTTTTCATACGCATTGTTAGCTAACAACTAAATAAATTCACTAGCTGTTTACAAGGTAGTCGTAGCACAGCCCCCTTATCCAGTCTATGGTAATCTTAAAAGTTACCCAATGTGTATTGCACAATTCTGTTGAAATGAACTATCGACAAGTTTTAATTTAGAAAAATTTTGCCTAAAAAGTTCCAGTGTAATTTGTAAAAGAAGAATGCATTACTAAAGAAGCTTCCCCTCCCCCCCTAAAAAAACAAATGAAAAATCCCCAGCTTCCATTCCCAACTATTTGAGGTGCCTATGGGAATCCTCATCGGTATTCTGCTCTATCTATGCCTATACTCTACAACCGATTGAAAATCAAGCCCGCCTTCCTACTGCTGTCCATGACTTTTAAAGTCTAACCTCTCTCTTCATGGTGCCAATCTATAATCACAACTTAACCTTATCAAAATTGTAATTTCTCCATTATATCCAAAAAGATCAGAAATGACTTCGACCAAAAGTACAAATATCAATCATATTACCAAGACCTATGTTTGTTCAGTTCCTTAAAGTTCGTATGCATCTCATTTCAAAAGAAGCACCAGCAAGGTTACTAACATATTCCACCAATTGACATGAAAAGTTACCCTCATCAAGCGTTTCACATTTCAATGATTTAATAAAGCACCTAGAGTATATAAGAAAGATTTGTTCACGTTCATTCACCTTTTGATGTTAGTTTCCTATCACAATGAATTATGAGCCTTATCCAAAACATATCTTAAAAGCAGAAACGAATCTCCTCGATGCACACATGCACCAAGTAGACGTGAAAATACCAAATAACCAGTACTCTCCAGTGAAATAAATTCCCCCTGATAATGATCCCAACTTCCTCAGTGATGATAAAAAGGACTGCTTGTTCATCACAATCCTAACTAAACTGGAAATTTGCACAATGGCCGCAAGACCAATTATGTTAGGAGCTGAATGTTAGGCTTACAAAAAGATAATGATCCAGCTTCCTCAGTAATGATAAAAAGGACCGGTTATCACAATCAAAAACTAAACTGGAAATTTTTAATATGTCTGCAAGAGCAATTATGTCAGGAGCAGAATGTTGGGCTCACTGAACATGGCTCAAATGAGAATGTTTAAGACAGCAGATCATATAAAACATCCATATAAGCTACAAGTAATGGTGTTGAATATAAAGATGGTTAGGAAGACTTTATGATGGTTTATACACTGAAAGCTTAGGCATTAAAGTGCATCAGTTACATGGCAATTTGACTGAGGTTAGAGGTTACGATAGATCTGTTACACGAGGAGTGAGGCAACTAAATAAATAAGCCTCAAACATAAAAAGATTCTCCTAGGATTATGCAGATTGGTGAAAGAGAATCAATGCAACCGATCATGGTAGGACTAAACCAATTTCGATATCCATCTTATACGTGTTATTGAAACAAAAAGCAGTCAACTTTAAAGGATGAGGTTACATCAACTATGAAATGATACTAAAATAGATCCAACACGATGAAGTCATGGATGAAGCACAAAAAACACGAACTCAAAAGTCAGTTCTTGTTATTAATTCATGTGGATAAATGCCCAAATATTTACTAAGGACATTTATATGAAAACATAAATCCACCCAAGCCAAAGAATTCACACTATGAAACTAACTAGAAGAAAACAAAAAAATCAAATATAGCACAGATTTTACGAAAAGCAATTAGAGCTTAGCCACCTATTGGCCAACACCATAACAATCAAAAACTTCCACACAAAATTACCACAGGTTCAACCATCAACAATCAACATGTCTCACCTACTGAATACAAAAGCCAAAACCAACATGCAGAAACAATCGAAAAATAACACCGCCAATTATAGATAGGGAAGATCCCAAAAACGGGTAATAAGGATTTCCCCCATCGAAAGTAAACACAATTAATAGGAATACTCAACCCCACCTCTCTATCCCACAAAATAAAAAGCAATTCCCCATACACATTGACTAAATTAAGCAAGTGGGCAATTGCTAAATAAGTCAAAAGCCACGGATTTCACATAAAATTGGTAGAGACTCAGTTACCTTAAATGATAATCCGAGCTTGTTTGAACGGCGTTGGATTCTGAAAAGAACGGTCAAGAGGGTAGATGCAATGATGAATGCTCTGCTAACTGGGGCATTAACTGTACGATGACAAAGATAACCTTGACATAAATTCCAACAACAATCGATCTAAAATTTTGCTCGATCTTCACCAAAACAAATGAAGAAAATAGATAGAGAGAGAAGAGAGAGGGAGAGGGAGAGATCAGATACTGAATCCAGAAGGGCCGCCGTTCATCTCCGAAGCCAATAAAGGAAACTACCACGCCTTGCCCCTCTCTCCCTCCTTCCTCCCTCTTCCCCTTTGAAGTGTCTGCTTTGGCGGTCTCTCTCTCTTTCCTCCCTCTTGTGCTAGACTCCAATCACTATCTCCGAGGACCAATTTTTATTTCTTCTTCTTCGAAAGAGAAACCTTCGACTTTTTATGGAACTTCTGCTCTGGGCAAGTTGATGACTTGGTGTGACGGGAATCTCAGCTCAACATTCAAAGCTATAACGGAGCAATGCAACGTACCTACAAGCCCATTGTCATCATCAAAAAATACAGAAGGACCGGGGCTGACCTAGTGAAACAAACCACTATCCATCTCCTGTATATGGGTTGGATTCTCACACCCCCCACTCCAACCAACTGCTTGTAGAAAATAACGATGTACATAGGTTGATTAGGTCCCACTTTTGCGGCACTAAAAGAAATACTACCATATTTTCATTGTCTGTTCGTTCTGAAAAAGCAATGTATTGCAGAAGTAATTGGTCGCTGGTAATTAGAGATTCATCAAGGGGATTAACAACATGGTTGTTTTGGACTAATTTCCTTTTAAATGGTGATATGATTTACAGTTTCCTCTCATCTTTATCAATATAAAATTTTTAAACACCGTAATTCAAATAAGTTAATTAAAAACAAAATTTTTTTAAAAGTGCATTTTATTCATTTTTTAATAAATATTTATGTCTTACAATTATCACTCATAAAATCAATTCTTCACCTAAATTAAGATATTTTAATAATACTGTTGCGTTCTGATTCCACTGGTCCGAGAGATGCAGAGGCTGGCGAGGTCCCAACCGGATCTCTCAAAAGCTCGTTGATGAGGGGGGATCCGGAGGCTGGGGACCGCGAGGTCCAACCGGACCGTGGTTTCCAGGCAACACGAGTGTTGGATGCTGGGGGTCGTTAGAGAAAGATCGAGACTAGATATTTTACGTGGAAAACCTCCTCTTGAATGGGGAAGAAAAACCACGAGGCTCAAAGCCTGGAAAGAGCTTCACTATATGAGTTGGAGATTTTACAAAGTACAGTTGTGAGGGTTATTCCCTTCTCTGTCTCACGTTTTGTGTTTCTCTCCTAAGGAAACTATGCTCGCTGGGAGCCTTTTTTACTCTTCTTTGAGGAGTTGATTTTGGAGAGGTAGAGTGCCCGGTCGAAAGTTGGGGCTTGTTGTAGAATCAAGAAAGTTCTCTCCAAGCTCTCTCTTGCTGAGAGAGGCCTTACTGAGTATTTATAGCGGAAGCCGGCAGCTAGGGAGAAGGCACGTGGCGTCCATCCGGCGGTTGAGGAGCTGGTCCACCCACTCTCTTTAGTGCTGCTGACGTTGCGTGGAGTGGCATGCGGACAGCGCCGCTGCAGCATCTGAGCGTGTCAGGTGCACAGGGTCTGGATATCAACCTTGATTTGACTAGACGTGCCCTGTTGAGACAGCGACTGGCAGTAGTTGTAGACTTTCTTGGAAACCGGCGAAGTAGGCTGGCTGGCATTCCCGGCTATAAACGGTCGATTCTCGTCCAGTTATGATGTCCCTCGTGAGCTTGTGGACATGTGAGATAAAGCGGCCCTTGGGGGCCTTCTGGGGAAAAGTTCGGGCGCCTCTCCCTGGCCGCTAGGGCAGTTCTGAGATTTTACGGGACTTCTTGGGTTCTCGGGCCTTGGGCCATTTGATCTCCTCTACTCGTGAGAGTGTCTCTGAACCTTTTACTTGGGCTGCATCTTATGGGCCGTGCTTTTATAGGCCTTTATACCGGAGCCCAACAAATACATAGTGTAAAATGTGCAGAGAACATTGATTAATTATTTAAACCAATAAATATTTTGTTATCTTACCCTTCTTCAAAGAAAAAGAATGCTTTGTTACTAACAAGAACGTTCAACATTTTAAAAAATGTGCCAGTATCTTGAAGAAAATGTGTTTTTTTTTTTTTTGTTCTAGGAAATTTAAGAATTATGATATATGTTCTAAAATCTAAACAACTTTACAACTTTTTTCTAATAAAAATTTGGCCAACAATCAGAGAGCATCATTATCGTATGGGATTTCTCCATAAATTTTCTCCTATTAATAAGCTATTTCAAAATATTCTTAAACAAACACTTTAGAGGTTGTAAATTGGCCTTGGATGCTTCTAGTCAAAATTTAATTAAAAGTCATTAAAAAAAAGGTCTCCCAGCCTGAGACTAAATTATGAGTAATTCAAAACCAAAACATCATGAGATCATAAATAAATTTACTTTTATCTCATGGGTTGTAAATCTGACCTTAAAATATCTGTAATACACAAAATCCCAATTGTAGTGGCCAACCACCACCACCACCACCACCACCGAGGGAAAAAAAAAATACACAAAAACCCCTTCTAGGTGCAAGAGAAGAGATCCTGAGTGCACGTGGTGCGGTGGTTCCAGTAAATGCTTTCCTTTGCTGCGTCTGCAGCGCGAGCTATGCAATATGCAGAGATTAATCCCCTTCAAAGATCAGTCCTTCCAATTATACATCTGGTTGTTCGAGGGTTGATGA
This sequence comes from Nepenthes mirabilis, assembly GCA_025585075.1. Classification (NCBI taxonomy): domain Eukaryota; kingdom Viridiplantae; phylum Streptophyta; class Magnoliopsida; order Caryophyllales; family Nepenthaceae; genus Nepenthes; species Nepenthes mirabilis. Next base: position 22,586 of record JAODPA010068147.1, on the reverse strand, counting down.
TTGCTTGTGGAACCGATGATCATGATTGAAGCTGAACACGAAATATCAGATATCTAGCTGCTCAATATCGAACATGTTTGCAGAGTTTTGGATGAGTTCCTTCCGCACATCCACCTGAAAAAGTTCAAAATTATCCAGAAAAAAGGCCACATGGGATCCATATGTAAGTACAAATTTACGAGGGTAAGCAAGTAGAGAAAACAAGGAATGAGAGAAATCCATAAGCTCTTTTCCATCCTAGGTTGTTGCTCTGGTATAATAGTAGAATTATCACTATATGATCACTAATTATGTGTTCAAGTTGTGAAAAATAGTATTTGTCTAACACAAGGTAAGACCGCTCGTACTGGATATGGATCATAAAGTAGCCCAATTCTTCTCCGGACCCCCTTTGATGGGTTTTTGTTGCACCGGATTGTTCTTTTGACAACACAAAACACAAATCAAAAGAAAAGCCTCAATCGGCTAAAACCTGTTGCTTGATATGCAGGTTCGTATCTGCAGGGGTACAGCTTTCAATACCACAAAACAGACAGACATCTAATAATAGTATGAATAAAATTAATATCGATTGCAGCCATTATTGGCATTAGGTATAACGAGCAATGCATATTGGATATATAAGAGAAAAAAATTTTTGAAACTCATAAGATTCTAGACAGATATCGGCCGACATATCGTTAATATGACAAATATATTGCAATTTTGCTACGGTATTGAACAATTTCAGTATCAGGGGCCCTACAGGTATATATTAACCGATATTTTCATCCATGATCAATAAAGTGTTGAGGGAGGGATTAAACCCAAGATTGATTGTCTCTGGACCTTAGCTTTAATTAACTTAGGCAAGGCATCAGTGACAAAAGACCTCTTAAAAGAGAATTTACAAGCTTTATCTTGTAAGTTGGTAGATAATTATTGACTGATAAATCACAAAATATTGCTATTTTGCTGCGGTATTGAAAATTTATAGTATTAGGATGGGGGGATACTAGTATATAGTAGCAAATATTTTCATCCATGATCAATAAAGTGTTGAGGGAGCAATTAAAACTGAGACCTCTGGACCTTAGCTTTAATCGACTCGGGCAAGGCACCAGCGACAGAAGACCTCTTAAGAGAAATTATACAAGCTCTAAGGGTATAGCCCCACCCACGAATGCCAACCTCCTATCTAAAGATATGTATCAATAGTAGATATTATAATTAAAAAATACTTTTCTGTAACTATATTAAAACTAAGTTACATACTAAAATTTAACCTTATTTAATGATACCTTTACATATTGAACAGTCATATACCAAAACCATCAAAATTAAGATTTCAAAAAGAGGCCAATATGTCAACAGTATCAGCTTTATCGACCAATATTTCCAATATCAAATAACATATCACAATATATTGCCGATACGGCTATATATTATGATTTTTCAATGGCAGTGGGAATTTGATATCGATATATATCAACTGATATTTTGTCCCACCGCCCCTCTCATTATGTTGTACTAGCAATCTACTTGGAAACTTAGTCAATTCTCAATCTCATAAGGCCCAAGCCTAAAAAGAAGAGTTTCAAGTAGTCTCGTGTCACCTAAGAAGGGAATGCAACCGCCACTTAAATAATTAATTATAATGATTAATTGTCAGGATCAGCTCCATGGCGTTAACACTGTCCCCTCTCCCGTTTCCAAAACCCAACCAAAAAACAAAAAAAAGGGAAGAAAACCCAAAAAAACCACGGAAGATGGACAATTAGTTTACCCGGGCACCCATGAGAGCAGAGAACACAACATTCGCCTCAACTGCATCTTCAACCTTCAATTGTTTCAGCAGTCGTCGCTCTGGATCCATTGTTGTCTCCCATAATTGTGCTGGCATCATCTCCCCCAAACCTAAAGAACATCATGGATGAAACATGCAAGGTAAAGATTGTATCACAAATTGGCCATTAAGATTTGGTGCAATGCCATCTGACAATACGCCCACAATCCTGCGACACCGCAATATTAAAACCATGATGTTTTGATTCAAGCCAATGAGAAAAGCAATCCAAATCCCCCAAAAAGAAACACAAACTTTTGCATGAAAAGTATATCGGGGACTGCTGTAAAGAAATACCAGCCAATAATTGATTGATTAGGCGAGTGACATACAAGAATCATCATTAGTATCTATGTCAAATTACATTAAACTGTGAGTGAACTTCCGGGGAAATATTGGACTATAAGTAACTAATGAACAGACCAAAAAATTATACAATAAAAATGGGACAGTCCAACATGATGGGCGCACTTCTTCTTTCCAAAGTACACAGATAACTATTGAGTAGCACCAAAAGCGCTACCATGAAAAATTACCATTCAACTTGATCAAATGAGGTTAAATAGTTGTAAAATACTTCAATTCTTAAAGAACCAAAACCAAGAACAATAAATGTGGATAAACAGAATACTGAATGATGACATTATCAGAAAAAACAATCCCTTTTTCTGAGGATTGCATTGTTGGTGTTGGGGAGGACACAGGATCCCTTATCTTACCCTTGAACCTCTGAATGTTGTATGATGCATTTGAAGGAAAGGAAGTTTGAAGCTTTTCAAGTTCTGCTTCATTGTAACAGTAATAAGCTTGTTTTCCCCTTTCAACCTAATCATTTAGACCAAAAAATATGAAACCACAAGAATATAGCAAGTAATTACCTCCAGACCTCCAAGAAGAAAATGTACCTTATAAAGAGGAGGAACTCCAACATATATACAGCCTTCATCAAATAAAGCTCTCTGCCAAGAAGTAATGCATCTATCAGAATATAGAAATTAGCAGGCTTTTAACCTTTGGCATACTAGGTCTATACACAACCATTTGACAAATATACATAGAAACTTTGCGGATTTTGAACTATTTGACATGCTAGGAGGTCCATAGATGACTACCTGATATCTAAAGAAAAACGTTAACAACAATGTTCGTATATGAGCTCCATCTACATCAGCATCTGTTAAGATGATAATTTTATGATATCTGAGAGCATCTTTCTTAAAATCTTCACCCTGGAACAAGGTACTTGTCAATTAAAAGTACAAAGCAGTCTGAAGAATTGAAGTAACATAAAAATATCAGTTGACCTTCACTCCAAGTCCCAAAGCGAGAATAAGATTTTGAATCTCTTCATTCTTGTACATTGCTGCCTCATCTTTCCTCTCAACATTCAAGATTTTACCCCTTAAGGGAAGGATAGCCTGCATCAGCATCATTTGAGAGGAAATCTTACAAAATAACTCCATAACCCTGCCTAGAAGGCACGTGTATATGTAAAGACACAAAATTGTATTGAAAGTATATTGCCCACTATTTTTATGTTATAAGCTTTTCTTTCACACCTAAGCTTTGCCTGGTAACATAACAATCCATCAGCTCCTCACAACCTTGGGGAATTATAATCATTTCACTGAGGATTATCATACATCCTAAGGCAAAAATGCCGAACAAGAAGAAATTAGAAGCAACCCTCTTCTACAACCAAAGAGTGAGCCTTGATTCGTCAAAGAGATTTGCTTTATTGTGATATACAGGAGTAAGACTGTAATACAGGGTGGGGTAATGCTGTTTTAAGTTTAACCATCTCAGTACAACGATTAGATAGCATCATTGTGATATAGAGCAATAAAACTACAATACAGGGTAAGAGTACATAAATCTAACCATCTCTAAACCCCATGATAATATGTCCTTTCATACAAGAAAACCCAACTTCTAGAGACAGAACAATAGTAACTATTCAGTCTCATATAGCAGATAGTCATGTCAGCATTTCACCAAATTTTTTCAATAACCATGCGATTGTGGTATGCTCCAAATCAAGAACTACATGCTGCAGAAATCAACACAGTGATAGGAACAGCATTGTGGAAGCATTAGGCATTAATTTGGAGATTTGGGTATTTTTGTGCATGTGCAAAGGGAATTGCTGTGGGAAGGGATGTTGTGCAGTTTAATATTATAAAAAGTAATCCGAGGAAAAGACAGCTATCCACAGCCATCTTTACAAAAAACTGTTACTTATTACAAATACTCAAGACTCCTATTCCTTTATTATTATTATTTTTTTCTATTTCCAGGCCAGTGCAAAACCTCCTGTTCAAACAAAAGACCAATAGTACATAATGGCTTATATTCATCACTTCCGTAGGAGAGGGATTCACAGGCATCAAAATCCTCATTCTGATATTCACAGAAACTGCAGGGAAGTTGCTTAATATTGCATTTGGCAAGCTCAAGTTTTTGAAAATGGCCTATGAGATAGTAAGCCTACTACAGCATGACAATCATACAAATAGGATCCACCTGAAAACGCCTATCTCTGCCTTGTTTCGCGCTTCCACCAGCTGAATCTCCTTCAACTATAAATATTTCTGCATCAGGAGTACAACAGAGTTTTAAGTTATTTTAGCCAAAATATATTTCTGAAACAGCTAAAAGCCAATAAATACCTCATCATATATATAATCAAATTCAATGAAAACTGGCCTTCAGGGATGACTTTCGGCAATGTAGATTTTACTGTAAATATTTTGCTGAACAGACAAGATTATCATGATGTGCACCAGTAACTCCAGCCAAATCCTTTTTCCTTTCCTTCTTATTTCATTTGGTAAGTACATAAAACATGCTTTTAAGGCTTAAGGGGGCACAATTCACAAAAAGCAAGAACAGGGAAGAGAAAGAACCCCATCTTATAGTTAGAGCTAAATATCCTCGGGTTTCTCTGTGGTACCACCCTTTTCTCTATTGTTGATTGCTTACAGGACTTTCAAGCTACTCAATACCAGCCTCGCCATCAAATGATCCTCATACCTAGATAAGTCATAACTCTGAGGTCACCCCTGATGTTAAAAGTTTTAATACAAAGCCAAAAGCATTATAAAGTAGATTTATGCAATGGCCACTGTTTGGGGCAAAGGGCTTCCATTGTTGACTTGAGACCCCCATGGCATTAAGCACCTTACCTCAACTTAAGATCAAATATTGCATTCATAGCAACCACTCAAAGCCTTGTCGTAAACACCATTTACTCCAGGAGAGCAATACAATTTAAGTTCGAGTATGGAAAGTGTTAAGGTTATTGTCAAATTTCGCTATAACAAGAACAGAATCTTAATTCTTAAATCTCAAAAAGCTTCCAATAACAACAAATCAAGCCCTTAAGAGTAAAACATAATACAAGGTACAAAGTGAAAAGTCAGTCAGACAAAGGAGACTATCATCTGCCAATATAAGTTATTTTGAAATTAGCAGGTATTTTAGAGTAAGTTTAAAGCCAAAATAACCATGCGTTTCATACACATAGCACTTCGTCAGAACCATCAATCACAAAACAATATTGCCCTCTAATCTCAGACATATATTCTCTACGCAAAGGAAAAATAAAGATACCAGCTTCTTCAGGATTTGTGGCAGAGCAATCCGAAAGTTTGCCCGGAAGCGAAGATGATTTCAGAACACTCTTTTGTCTTACCAGTTCCCTTGCCCTCTTTGCTGCAAGAGCTGCCTGAAAAAGGAAAGAGATGACACAAATATGGGTTTCCTTTCTGCCTCTTTCCTTTTGGGGTTGGGACCAAGAATTATTTTCTTAAATTTAATAACAATGACAGGCATACCTTTAGAGCATTAAGAGACTTGGAAAGAATGGAATCTAAGACATCTGGATGCAACTCCAAGTACTCAGTGAGATACTCTTGAACACATTGATCAACCACCTTGCGGACCTCTGGGTTCCCCAGCCTGGTCTACTAGTCATCAAGACCAAACAAGCAAAATAATTGAGTATTAATCAACAAAGGTGCATCTTTCATTTGGTCAACCCGCCAATAACAAGTCCAAAGCATGATCATGCACATACATTCCAACAAAGCTTATGTTACCTTTGTTTGTCCTTCAAACTCTGGATTTGGAACTTTCACTGATATCACGCATGTTAATCCCTCCCTTACATGTTCACCACTTAGCGTAATATCTTTCTCCTGTAAGGCAAATGACACACTTAATACAATCTTTATAACGCCTGGTATTTTTTTATTTATAATTTATGACATCATTAAAATAATATAATTGTATAATGAATTTTGAAAAAAAAAAAAAATTAGATTACTTGGTATTAGGCTCGATGCTTGATAGGCTCCTTTCTCCATGCTCGTGCGTATTCAAGGCAATAGTCGTATGCCTGAAGGCACCTTTGGGGCACTCATGTGCATTTATGGCAGAATGTTGGTGCTTAAACTAAACTTGCTATACATTTGTGCATGCATCTAGTTTTTATCGATTGTTTTGAAGTTTTGTTAGATTTACCAAATGTTTGAAGGATTTGTTCATTTTTCACTGAATAAGTGAATATTTTAAGATAATATATTTATATATAGAAATATTTGTGAAAATAAGTCATGAAACTCGTGCAATTGATCTAGCATGTTGGTATGCCATGTAAATTCTTGTATTGAATTCTACTTTGATAATTGATTTAATATTTTCACTTTCCCATAATGTAAAAAAGTTTTGATAACTATACCTTTCCACGGGGTGAAAAATTTTAGATATTTGTACTATTTTCATAGAGAGAAAAAGTTTTAGATATTTATTATAGAGTCTACTGCATGATATTTTTGTTGAGAACCACTGTAAAGAATTGAATGTAATCAATATATTTAGACATCTTAATATATCAGGCACAGTTAAGGAATCTACAAATGGCAAAAGAAAGTGACATTTGACATCGTTTATAGGAAGTAATTTATAAACAGCATGCTTACGGGTCTAAATAATAGTGTTTTAATCTAAAGTTATTGGGAGTATATGTAACTGTTCCTCGAAATTGGTCTTTTGATCCTTGATTCTCAGTTTTGATATGTTTTGGATTTTTAGGATTTTTACCTATGTTATGTTTGATATTTAAAATGTTTGGCTTTTATGATTTGCAGGTTTCACACAATATTCGAATTTATCTAACTTTGAATATTTGAGCCCTTTAGAATTGTGAAATTTGGACTTTTAGACAATTTCGTATAATTTAAAGTATCTAGTATTCGTATATGTATTACATATTTTAACAAATGAAATTATAATTTGAACTTTATGTTTGAAATTTTAACATTTTGAAATTTGACATGATATTTTCAGTTTTATGGCTCTTCTATTTGATTTATGCACATAATTTGAATATTGTATAAACATATATACTTTTTAAACTTTAAACTCATGTTTTGCCATGTTTTCTAACCCTTTCATATTAGGAAGCACCAGATACTTAAAAGATTTAGACTTAAGAACTTGAAGATTTTGTTTAGTTATATTTTTATTCGAATTTGTATTTTGATGATTTGTTTGAAACTTATATTTGGGATTATAATATACATATTTCAGTTTATCATAGTTGTATAATTTAAATGTTTATAGTTTACTATGATAGTTTGGATGTTTATTAGATACTTTTTATTACAGATGGTTTTGGATTGAGTAGGCTTTATTATTATTGTTGGAGGCTAGATGGAGTTTGGCTTAATTAGATCTGGTGTCCACTGTTGTTTGTGGTTATTATGCGGTTTTGGTCTCTTAATATGGGATGTCTAACTCAGTTTTGGGATTATTTGGGATTTTAAATATTTGTGGATTACTATTTACATTTATTTATTATTATTTATTACCTATTCGTACCGAGAACGTGACGGTCTTCAATTCACCTACTTTTTATTCTTCATGAATAAGAAATAGAATTTATGTTACAAGAATCAAGATGCAGATAATGCCACTGTCATATGGCAGAAGAAACCATTTCAGTTCTTTTAGCAGCAATTAGACTAGCACTTAAGCATGGAAATTACAAGCAGCGCAACATACTTTAAACTCAATTTATGCAAGTCTTTGATGTCTCTTTGTCAGACATCACAAATATGTAAAGCTCCTAGAATCAGCACATCCTTTTCAACAAGGAAACACTCTTTGCAGAGAACAAATATGTCCAACAGAAACAAACTTATTTACTAATAATAGACTTACCTTTTGCAAACATCATAGCAGGAAAAAAAAAATGACACTCATAAAAGCAGCATAAAAACATATGCAGCAAGCCAGAAAAGCTAAAAAATCTGACAATGTCAACTAAACCACGCAGAATGGTGAAGAAGATTCTATAGCTGCTCCCAAGTAGTGGGGCTTGGACTCTCCATCATTGTACATAAGCAAATATTTACATCTCAATATGTGTGCATATACACATACATAAAACTCATCAACCATATCCAGAGAAGGATTAATTTATCAGCTGAGCACAGAGCACAACCATATTGTCCAAATTTGAAAACAATGGGCTCAATGCCAAGTCAACCCAAGGAACATAGAACCACACACCTCCCCCCTCCCCACCCAAAAGTAAAGAGTTAGGGGGGAGGAGTTGATGAGCATTGTCCCAATCCAATGACCAGGCAAGTTGATAGCTCACCATCACTCTACCCTTGATTCCCAATTCTAGACTTTATTTTTCAACTTCATTTTTTAGGGATGGATATTCATTGAATTAGACAAGGACTAAGGAACAATTTCAAAGAGAGAACATGCAAATTTAATACAAACCACTAAGATGAATTTAATGAAAGCAGCAAAGATAAACATTACTTGTGCACCTTGATAATCTTTGATTGCTTTCCAAGATTGTTTAGAGTTCTTGTCAATGAAGCCTTGACGCCATCAATATGTGTTCCACCATCAATAGTGCGTATGCTGTTAGCATAACCCAACATCATGTCGGAATATGCATCTGAACACCTGATAAAGAATAAATCATCCAACCAAATAAAAAAGCATGGCTTTTTCTTTTATTTTGCTAGGCAAACTTATAAGCATGAAATGTTTAAAGCCGTGCCCAGATTGTCAACCTTGTGGCTTTTGAACTCAATCAAATTCTACAACTGCATTAATTCTTCTTCGTTAGAGCTTGCACTTCCTAGTCTGGCAATCTGTATCACTATCAAACCATATAGGCCTGCTCTTTATGCATCGGTATAAATCCTACTTTATTTTCACTTGCAGCACAAATGCATTTATAATTGACAAGGAATGTTTGCTCTAATACAATTATAACATCAAAGTTTCATTTATTCAATGACCAAAATAAGACGAGGATATATAGTTCAGATGATCAAACAAAGGAGGAAAGTAGCAAAGGAACAATCTAAATTGAAATTCTTGTGTTTAGACCCTTTATTGCCTAGAGGGGATGAATAGATGAATATTGTGGAATTTAAAGATATTACATGACAATCAATAATACACTAAAAACTTCACAAAATAGTTGAACACACAATCACACTTGCGCATACAACAACCATAAATTAGAAAGTTGAAAATAAATTAAGATCCAATTTTGATGGAGGAAAAAACCAAAATGGCAAAGTGCTTTCGAAGTCACACTAAATGAGAAAGTCGCTATAAGATATTCAACTTACAAACCAGTGGTTTAAATGCAAGACACACTTCAGCTAACCCTAAGACTTGTGACTCCTTTAAAGCAACTTTTCAAATCTACTCAGTGGCAATAAATCTGAGACATTCAGACATCTCCTCCACGAATCTTCCTCTTTTAGCTCTCAAATACGGCAGTTTTAAGTAATCACCAAATCATCCAACTCCGATTGAAAGACATTCCCTTAATTTGAATATTTAATCTTCTCATGAAAGTGAGACTGTAGTATGAGGATCAAATTACTTAATTATGGAGAACCTTTTCTCTCAAAATAGTTTTGGTCCTCGTGAAACTCTCCGACCTAAAATCCATCCATTCCATATAATATGGAACTAGAAATAGGCCGAAAACACGTTAGAGAATCAGACACGAGTGATCGGCACAAAAGCGCAAGGCAAGTGCGCATCAGGCACAAAAACATATTGTTAAAACGCATGTGTTATGGATGCATGAGTACCCCTCATGTCCTAATAACTAATAAACCACAGGTGGATAATTATATACGTTCAGACTCCACGAGTCCATGACAGTAAAAATAGAGATAATTTAGTAACATTGATCTTCATGCTAGCGGACATTACTTATCTTGTAAAAACATGAGATTAAGCCGACCTGTAACCTAGTCACAGAAATTGCCAATCACAAAAATCCTAACATAAATAACTTAAGAAAATCTATACAAAAGCTAACTGAATAAAATCCAATTACGAGGGAGGCAAAATCTTCTGGAAACCGTCTTCCACATGGAGAAAACTAGCCCCCAGGGCAAAAAAGTCTTTGTGTGAATAAATTTAATCTTACTTTCATTGCAGTAGCTAGTGCAGCTCAAAGCAGGATCTGTAACAAACAATTTCCCCATCTTACTTTTCCTTTGGCCAATGATAATAATATTCATCCATGAATATTTTATATAAATCTTGTTGCAAAAAACAAGGTGTCCTAGCCTCGTATGTCATGAAAAGTTCTCATCCGGGAAAATAACCATACTAAATTCCTTGTACAACCCACCATAATTCTATTTGCAACCCCTGCAAAGCCAGCAGCTGTCACAACGTGTATGCAATCACATTCATATCTGGCATCTTACCCAATCTAAAAGAGAGTGTTCAGCACTACCAAAATGCCGTATCTCAATGCCAAGACACAAACGATACTGGTGTGCAACACATGCAAAGCAAGCACATAATTTATCCAGAATTTAGCATATGCAACCTATACATTTAATATCTACACTAAAGATACATGAGTAAACAAGTATATGCACTAGCAGTTTCTAGGTAAGCAATTCAATGCATCATTCTGGAAAGGTCAGCAAGTAGAAATAAAATGATGGAAATAACATTCAGAAATACGGAAAGACGGAAATAGAAATCTTACCACTGAAGAGCCACATCAACTGTGACTCCATCAGTTTCCTTTTTAAAGCTCAAGACATCATGAAGTGGTCTCTGAAAGAACAGTCAGACAAATTTCATGACCATAATTAGATGCAAAGGGAAGAATGCCCAATGTTAGATTTTAGGGGTGAAAAAAAAAAGGGTTCCTGCAAAGTTTACTCCAAGTCAAAACAATTTAAAAAACCTAGAAACGTAATGGGTCATTGTAACTGGCAGTAACGAACATGCCTTATCAGAATTTAGCCATCTCACATATTCAACCAATCCACCAGCATAGCAGTACTCATTGTACTGTTTTTTATCTGGATCTTCATCCTCTTTGCTAAAGGTGATGCTAAGCTACAAAGAGCAAGACACAAGACACAGAAATGACAAAATCAGTGAAGCACCAACAAACAAGGATACCCTAGCAGACGACTGAAGATATAAAATATAATTTAACTTGTTCAAAAAAGGCAAATGGCCACACAGTTCACTTACCAGGTCCTTGGATAATCATGCTTTTTTGGGGGAAGGTGGGCTAAGCTTTGAACATGTAAATGATAACACTAACAAAATATGAATAAATACAGCGCAGAGTTTTTGGTCATTGGCCCAGCGCACAAAGCTTCCTCTATTTCAGGCTCTAGGAAATATCAAAATTTATGAAACCTTCCCGCATTGCAAAATGTTGTTTGTAAGGTTTAATTCCTTTCTATTAGAGGGTGAGCTTTGATACAACGATAACATTATTCCATTATGGCCTAGAGGTAGAAAATAAACATTGTAACATCCTAAATTTTGGGCTATTTTAAAATTAGTATTGCATCATATTTTTTAGCATATTTTTGGTGGACTAATGCTATTCATTCAATCATCGTATCTTGTGTATATTTTGGAACATGTTTAGGGCAAAATTATTTCAAATGAGAGGTTTATACAATTCAGGAATTATTATCTTGCAATTTTTGTCAGTTCAAGTGGATCCCATAGGAATTAGTAGTAGGATGTTTGATTTATACACAAATTAGTGATTTAATTAGCATTAGACCAATTTCACCTAATTAATCAAAGGGCTGGTCAGCTGATGTGTGACTGGGAAGTGAATGGAGCACTAAGTTTTTGGTGTCCTAATGCAAGAGGCAAATCTAACACGAGGGTGAGGAGGTGTCAAGTGTAGAAAGTAGTATATCTAAGGGCAAAGGAAGCCTTTGGCTTTCTAATATTTTCTTCAGTAGAGGGGCACTTAACACACACACACACGCGCGCGCACGCACAAAGACAGAGAGAGAGAGAGAGAGATAGACAGACGTAAAGAGGAGAAGAGGAAGCTTGGGGAGACAAATTAGGTGAGTAATCGCATAATCTACACCTCATTCACTTCACCCTTTGTATAATTTGACCCCAACTTTTAACTTCGGTGAAAAATCTGGGTTGGTTTCGGATTTTTGTTGAAAATGAGAAAATGATGAGAGAAATGTTTGAAATTTATGGTTGCACATTGGAATTTATTGTTGCATTTAGACAAATTATTGTTGCAAGCTAGACACAAGCGTACATTTTTGGAGCGTGTTGATAGTTTTAATATTTTTAGATCTTATGGACATACGATTATGGAGGTTTAAGGAGGGGCAAGTACGATTTGAACTGTATTATGATTCTGTTTTGCAGCGCTGTTATCCAAACGTTTTTTGGTTGACCCATTCGGGTCGTGACAAACACCAACACAAACATTTGTCTTCCAACTAAGAGACTACTTCATACAGCCAGGGCTTCTAAAGAAGTGCTAAAAAAATAAAGCATTTTTTATAAGTGCACTGATGTGCATAACATATTATAGGTACTTTTGTCAAAAATGTTTATTAATTTCCAAATAATAAAAATATCAGGTGGCATCCGATATATCGGCCAAAATATCAGTAATGGCCCCCGATACTGTGAAAAAAATCACAATATGTTATCATATCGGCCGATATACCCAAGATTAGCCAATATTTGCATTTCAAGCTACTATTTTTAGTAATTTTTTCTTTTGATATATAACTTGCACTTCAAGCTACTATTTTCAATTTTTTTTTTCAATATATAACAAATACTAGTACGTATTGTCTCATATGTTCGATACAGATATAAACACAACTGATATTGTTACGATTACCTAAATTTTCATCCTTGTTTCCCATAACAAAAACTTAGAAATTTATGGAGAAGCCCCAAAGTGTAGCTTCAATTTTAAGAGTCAATTGGGTCACAAAAACTCCTAGAGAAGCTCAAAGATGAGAATGCTTAAGAGTTCAAAGTTGTTGCATAGCTATACCCAACAATTGCTAAGCAGTCATAAATAATGGTCCACGTATATTAGTTACTGAGGCCATCTGCTTGTTAATCGCATGAGAATTGAAGAGCCTTAGACAACCTTTATGATACCAGAATTGAAAAAAGTAGCCACCTCAATCAGCTAAAATATAATGTCCGAAAGCATGCTCATCAAATTGCTTTACCTCTGGGTTCAAAAAAGCAAGCTCCCTGATTCGGCTAGCTATCATATTGTAGTCGAATTGAATTGCAGTCGTAAACACTGCATTATAAGGTGGGTGTCCATCAACCATAACAGCAACACCAAATGCACAAGTTGCTTAGAAAGATTGAATAGGAGATCTACATAGAAGTGTACAAAATATGCTGCTTCAACGCCCACCTTCTTTATCAGGCCAAAACTTGATGCATGTCCCTTGACGATCTTTTGAATCTGGTGGCAGCACATGACATGTTAAGGTTGTCATAGGTTTTCCACGGGAATATCTCTGGTTGTATTCCATTCCACCACGCCAAATTGTGACTTCTAAAGCCTGTTTGCAACACAGTGATCTTAAGTATTATAAGAATAACAAGATAGCGCAATGTATAAACCAGGTTAACAATATGCAAAGTTGATATAAAAAAGTGTTCCTGTCCTTTTCCAATAAAAGTAGGCACCAGTTATGAGTAAACAATGTAACCAATTGGGAATCCTTAAAATGGAAATGATAAGGGATAAAGGAAAACGTCCTTTTGACAGGTAAAAAGATGTCATTCACTAATTGCCGGTGATTAACTAAGAGTTAAACTATTACATTAAGAGGATTCTTGTGCCAACATTTATCAAGCGAAAACAGGGATCTGTCAACACCTTCAAAGATCATTTACTAGCCTTCTCATATTACCTGTAAAAATTAGTCTGATAAGAATGCAAAAGCAGTCAAGTTCTAATATATTTTCCAGAGCTTAATCAAGAGCTTAATAAATTGCAGTACTAGCTTTCAGTAGATTCTATGCATTTTGAGATTTTTCATTTGTCAAACGTAAGAGACCTCCAAAGTTCATGTCACTATATGCCAACGATGGTATCAGAATCCTCTGTGTAGGATATGCCTAAACCATCACAAATGTACTCAAAAAGACAGTTGCCCAGTGTTTGCTAAAAGTCATATCATTTCAAAAATACCTAGTAATGAAAGTTGTATGATTTCTATAATAATGTGCATGATTTCTATACAAAACTTACCCTATATGAAGTCTCAAATGTAGTTGTTCAAGCTCAAGGGAAAACTTGAACTCTTGTTTGAAAACAGAATGAAAACTTGCAAAGCGGGTTGATGTAACAATTCGCAAGCTGGACGGCTGTATCAAAATGTACATCTCACAATCATGCTAAACACTAAAAACATTCTCAATAATCAAAATAAGCCATTAAGAACAGAGAGTATATTCCATTATTATTTCCCCCTTTTTAAATGGAATGTACAGCATGGGTTGGAGCTAAATTTAGTTGTAATTAATACCCACCCTTAAAACATGAAGGGCCCACTAAAAGAGGAGAAGACTGAAGCAGCTTAGAACAATCACAATTTTAATTCATAAGAAAGGAAAACAAGAGCACTGGAAATATAAAAGTAAGTACCTCAGATAATGCATTAACAACTGATAAACCCACACCATGTAATCCACCAGATACACTGTAGCCACTACTTATGCCACCAAACTTTCCACCAGCATGCAAGACCTGCATGATTCAACACTACTAATTAACCCTAGTAAACATTCTCACACAGGAAATGTTCCTCCTGATCTCTTTCAAGCACCATAAAATAATTACACAAACTACAAGCATAACAGATTTTTTTAAAGAAAAAGAGGGAAGATGGGGAGGGGGTTGGTGGAATAAAACTGATGTCATTGAACCAGGCAAATGGGTGGTCAACAGCCAAACTACCATTGATTTCCCCATAAACATAATAGCATACAGGAACCTTGTTTATCAAACTACAGCATTAAGTCATCAAAGACATTGACACTGGGATCAAGTTCAAAGTTATCATATTCTCTTCAATCAAAATTCTCAGGTATACATTTACTTCTCATCCTGAAAAAACTAAATGAATCGGTCCTAAGTCTTGGCTATACTTTCACTAGTCTACTTTGCAAGTCTTTGTGATGCTTTAAGAAATTGCTCTGCGACCTATCTTTTTTTTTTTATTATTGATAAAAGATAAAAACTTCACTAATAGGTATCAAGGGGTCACCATAGAAATAAAACCACATGAGCTGCCAATCATAAAATATTTCAGGAAGTTCATAACATTAACATTGGTGGGAAAAGAACGAAAATACTAACCAAACACTGTCCCACTCATATAGGCTCTACTTCCTAGTTTTGTGACTTTATCATACTATTATCTCTATTTTCATGACAGCATTAGTTCTCAAGATCCCATATGAGGGGAATATAACAACAACAACAGTCTAGCTACATTGGCTGGGTTATATGAATTCCCTTTAACCAAACAACTAAGTTTAATTCCCACAATGATTTTTTTGGGGGATCAGCAACTGCAGCCATTCATGAGGAGAAAAATAAACAATTAAAACAGTTAGGTGGCAGATGATGACTACATTAGTAGCAAATTTTTTCTTCGACTTTAATTAAGTCACAATGATATTGTACAGCAAAATCTCCTTTTCATTTCAACAACCTGCCTTATGAGTGAATTTGCATATTCAGGTTAAACATGTAACACCCCAGTGTTTCGATTCAGATTTGTTGAACTCATGAGTTGAGGGGGGTCATTAATAAGGGTAATTAATGAGTTATTAATTGCAGCGAGCTTAGACTAATTTCGTGTTAAGACTAGACATATTAGATTCAAGGGATCATCGGAAAGATATTTTGATATTTTGTTATCACCAGATACATATTATTTTCAGTACTTTAAAATAATAAGTAGAAATTATTGTGATATTAACATGTGTTTATATGGGTGTAATTAATAAAATAAAAAATAATTAAATTAGTTTATTTAAATTAGTCAACCAACCGTCCCTCTTCATCTTCTTCCCTCATCATCACCCGCGTTGAATCTATAGAATGGAATTTATGAGGGAAAACGGTACAACTCCTTTAGGACACCTCTTCCTCTTATTAAGTGTTAGCTTTTTCCTTCACCATCTAATCCATTCCATTACTGAGGGTGAGAGAAAGCGTCAAAGTCTTGTGAAGTTGCTGCTACTGTTGCATTGCTGCCAAAGTGAATTCTTAATCCTACCTGATGCTATCTATTGCAAGGTGTATTCCATGTCCCCGTTCATGATTTTACTCATTTTCATAATCCAGATTTGGACTCATAAACCTTGTTGATTTACTTGTATTTTGTATAAAAGCAGTGGTGTGAATTATTAAAGTAAGGAGGTGTTGATTAAGAGTAAGTTTTCCAATCTGTAAATTGATAAACAGTAACATCTAGAGAACAAAAGATGAACAGTGACCTGGTGAGGAGAGAAATTAGTTTCCAAACCATTTTCGGACAAGCTATTTATACCTTTAATTTATGCATTCATGCCTGTGAGTATGCCGTTCTTCCTCTATGATATGCTACGTGTAATATTATATTGCCAAAATATGAGTTCAATTGACTGAAATGGTAGTAATTGAGTGAAAAAGGCGCTATGATAATCACAGAAATCTGGTTTCCACTCACTTATGCTGAGGCTACAGTCAACTTCAGGCCAATCATGTATATGAAAAATTAATGTGTTCATGATTGTGAATGTGTTGTTTTTATACTATGACACGCGTAATTTAATATTTATATTGACGAAATGTCATTTCGATAGTCGAAGTGGTAGCAATTGAGTGACAAAAATGCATTAATGAGCGCTGAAGCCTGTCCAGTTCACCTTTTGGCTAAGGGTCTAGTCTACTTCAGGCATATCATTCATATAACAAATCAATGTGTTTATAAGCATGAATTTGTCAGTTTTTATATTAGGATATGCAAAGTTTAATATTATGTTGACGAAATGTGATGTTGATTACCCAAAGGAGCAACAAATTTTGACCCTTGAGTAGCTATTGGAGCTACTTCCATGGGTTATATCTTCGGTGGGCTTCAGGTAGTGATATTTAGGGCAAATTTTCAAGCAAATTATATTTAGGCTAATATATATTATTATTGTGGTTAATGAATCGTTGATAATTTGAGGCTTTTACCCTCTAGGTTGGACCCTTTATAATCAGCCAAGTTGATTCAGATAAAATTGGTAATTTGCAAGTTTGTTCGACAATTATAAAATAAGATGTGTTTTTATGGCCTTCAAAATGAGAATAATAATCTAGTGGGTTTAGCAATGATTGATTAGAATCTTATGGGTCGATTTACACTTACTGTCTAGTCTAAACTTGTTGTCTAGATGGCATCGTGTTTGGACCGTATGACTTAGTAGGCGGTGATGAGCCACTGGGATGATAAGAGTCAAATACTTAATCTTCTCGGTGATCGTTTCTTTGCATTATTTTAGAACGCGTGCATGGCCTTCTTGTTATCTATAGTTAATGTAAAGAAAATATATGAAAACAATACATTCTCAAAAAGATTATAGAACCTGTGGAACCTTAGTGTGGATTTAAGATAGAGTATTCTGTACCCTACCTATGTGTGGCTCCCAATTAGACCATAGGAATACAAGCAAAACATGTTCTCGGCTTACCCTGCTAGGGTAGTAGGAATATGGTCCAGCGGAGTTAAGTTCGATAATTGTATACCATAGATATGTACAATAGAATTGATTATTTGTCAAACTTACAAGTATCAGCACCTCATGGATGTTACCTGGCCTTTGGTGGTAGGTGCATAATCATTAGTTCATAGTGATAGAATAAGATATAAAAATATTGTTATGATATCTTATATAGTGGAAACATCTATTGAAATAAAATTAATGGAACCTATATCCTTATTAATATTCAGATGTTGTGGAATCCTAGTTGTCCTCTTGAAGTAGGGTTTTGATGGAAACCCTGAATAGTTATCCTTATAACTTTTCAGTTATAATTACGATATGGCGTCGAGTCTTGAATATATAATTAATTGCATTCTGTTATCACTCTTGTATATTTAATATTGTTATCCGAAATCTTTTATTGATTTATAATATTATTGATCATATTACTTACTAGATATTTGTCTCACCATTACGTTTTCTTGACTTTAGAGTGGAGGAGGTCAATAAAAAGCTAGAGGAGATCATACATTTCCTATAGAGATTATCAAATAGAGACAATTCCAGAGATCTAGCAGCATTTATGATGAGAATTGGTAGATTTTATCTAACCCTTTGACAGATGTGAGACATTTTTATCGGGACTGAGTTTTCTTAAATTTATTTTGGTGATGGACATTTATATTATTACTCTTCTCAAAGAGTTGATTTTATGGTGGACATTTTATTTATGATTTCATTTATTATAAATTTATGATGAGCATTTATTATTTAAGTTTTTTTCCAGATGGTTAGTTCAAACTGAATCAAGTGATTCGGGTCCAAGATGCCACAAACTATACAAGCCAATAAATTGGAGTACTCAAATATACGAAAAGGAAACAGAAACTATACTACAGTGTGCCCCACTGGGGGCTTTTCTTATTTTGTAAACCTTTAACCATAGAACAATAACGTACTCAAAGGCACCACTTTTTTTTGAGGTTTGTAATTGGGGTGAAAATACAGACAGTGGGACGCTAGAAACAATGAGAGAGAAAATAGGATCTCTATTGGAGTTCTGAGGTTTCTCAATGCTGTTCGAAACAATAAGAGAGAGAAAATAGGCTCTCTATTGGAGTCCTATGGTTTCTCAATGCTAAAACGCTCCGATTCAAGGAGGTCTTTCCAAAAAAGTAGCATTTTTCACAAATTACAAAGCCATATTAATTATAATCTATCATAACCCTTAGCCTAAATGAATTCTTCTCAGTAAAGACAACAAATTTCCACTTCACCAATACTAAAATGCTTTTTTTAAAAAAATGATCTTGATCTTTGAAAACTCTTTCCAGTGCAAAACCTTAGGGTATCAGATGGTAGGTTTTGAATGTTCAGATTTCCGTGGACAAAGTCAATTATCAAGATATCTTAATGAAAATTGACCCAAAGAAATCCCAACTCACAAAAGGGGGCTGCGCTCTTCCCCCAAAAAATTACAATTAAAATTTCACCATCTGGACCCAACAAGCAATATAATTCTATTTAGAGACTACCTTTCAATTGCTATATGGTTTGTAGCACCTTGTTCCATCCAGCACAAATCTTCTCTTCACAAGTGTAGTGAAGTTGTTTCATTTGTATTGCAATAATGAAAAAATTAAGACACTAGTTCCTTGCAAAAGCAAACAGGAAGCAATCCAAAATATGAAACTTAATAAAAACTTTGGTGAATTTATGGATTCAAAAGTAGCTCATCTCCAACAGACAGGAAACTGAATAAGTTCTGAGAACAGTCTGGCTGTAATATGCCAAGGAGAAAATATGACAGGGAGCATGTCCAGCAATTAAAATTCACACAACATGGCTTGATGTTTCAGGCTTTCAGCTTCCCAAAGTTTGGTATCTAAATAGATTAACAATTTATTTGATATTACAATATATTAGTTAATGTAATTAGTAAGAAAAATCAATCACTCCTAACCAGAATCATTATTTGGGAGGCAATCCTGTTATTATTTTACTCAAAATTATTCTTTTCAACTCCATATCCAAGAAATGTGCCAGCTGTAGACAATTTTCATTGGCAGTGATGACAACAGGGTTAGGAATTTGAT
Organism: Nepenthes mirabilis; assembly: GCA_025585075.1. Lineage (NCBI taxonomy): Eukaryota > Viridiplantae > Streptophyta > Magnoliopsida > Caryophyllales > Nepenthaceae > Nepenthes > Nepenthes mirabilis. The sequence continues at coordinate 2,567 of JAODPA010068147.1, read as the reverse complement.
TTACACTACTTAATGTTTCAATATATATAAGCTCAGAGATGCTTAAATACTGTTTGCTGAGTTAGAATAATTTCATTTTGGCAGTCTATTTATCTAAGGAAAACAACTTAATTTAAAAAAAGAAGACATAATAATCTATTATGCAGCATTACCGTCAGGACAGTCTCCAAAGATGATTTCTTTGTTACTGGATGCAAGTCAACTGGAATCTGCAATGTAGATAAGAAAACATAGAAGCATATTATATGAAGAATGCAACAGGAATCCCATATGACCTAAGACAGTTACTCAAGCTCTAGTTTTTCCCCACATTAACATACAAATCATAATATTGCCCCCAATATATATATAAATATATATAACATCTCAAAACTAGGAAATATTTTTCCGGCAAGTCAAAACCACAAAATATGCATTCAATTAGCCTATTCTTAAAACTTACGCTGGACTTGTTAAGTGACACGCAGGATAATGCAGCTAAAAGCACCATTTCAGAAAGGATGATTATCCTTTTGAAGCCAAAGAGATAACATTTTACAAGGAAATAATTGCATAAAATTATTACAGCAAAAAACATAGAAGATGAAGAAGCAAAGAAGGAAAACTCATACCCCACGTCCGTTGTCAGTGATGCTTACAGAATCATCAGCAAGCAGAACCACATCAATCTTTGATGCAAATCCTGCTTGGGCCTCATCAACAGCATTATCTAATATTTCATATACCTAAAAAATTTCTGTTAGGATCTCTATGAGCCTTTACTTATGAGAAACTCCCCAAATTGAATTGTCATCCAGCATCAGAACAATGACAAGGAATTTACTATACCAAATGATGCAAACCACGAGAGCCTGTACTTCCAATATACATCCCTGGTCTTTTTCTAACTGGATCCAGTCCTTCCAAGACCTGTATGACAACACCAAATTACAAATAAAATCACAACTTTGCTGCACCAATAGCTTGCTTTTTTGTGGGCCAGTCCCTCTGCATGATAGCTAGTGAAGAAGGTACTATAGGAATTAAAGGAAGTACATGCAACTTGCATTGAACAAAGGTATCATATACAACAGCTTTAACAATCATATCATCCACGCTTCAGAAAAATACAGGGCATACACAACCATTCATGGTAGCTTCATAAGCAACTGCAGGGAGCAAGGAAAAGTTTCCACAACTGCAGCAAATAAAAGTGCATATACTATATGCCCTCTACATAGTTCCCACTCAATACCACCTAAAATTCCAGGATGAGAAAACTGCCTCACAGTAATCCATGCTACCGAAGGCAGGATTTGTAGCACGGTGTTATCAAACAAACCCTAGTCTGATAAGAACGTTTCAAGGTAACAATATTATAAATTTATCACTGAATTCAACACAGTAACACATGGAAACTACGTCACTTTAGTAGAAAGAGTAAACAGCCAGAAAAAACAGGCGCTATTTTGCCGTTTGACGAAATGAACTAGCCCAGTTCTGCAAAACTATGATTTCGCAAACAAGATAAGGTCACAATTTGGGTCGTACATAATGGACTAGCAGTGTACAAAATAGAACTCTATTTTTGTTTAACTCAAAGAAGAAGCTGAAAGTATGATGGTCGCACTTGTTTGATTCCTTTATCCTCATTCCAATCAAACTAACCCAATCTATAAGCAAGGAAATAAATATTACCTGAATTTGCTCGGACCCATAAGCTTTGGAGGCTGCACTACCCTGAAACGTCTCTGTTGCGATGCTGGACGACATGAACGCCCTTGGAGATGCCACATTGCCAACTACAATCAAACTCGGAACCCTTCCCAATCTACAACTCACTCTGCACTAACAATATACATCGTTCAGAAGATTTTACCATTATTCGACCTCCTTCCCACAGCTAAAACACATTAAAACCAATCACATAAACAACAATAGTATTCCATATCATCGAACGGTAAAAACATTTCCAGTAGTTACATGATGATGACTACAGCCACTGAAAAAATACCGATCCCCGAACAGACGAACGGGTTACTTCCAAAAATTCAAGATAACAATACCCACCAACAAAGTTATACACTAGCCTTGTCCCTGAAACAATCTAGCACATAACCCATTCTGTGACGAGGGAAAATCCGGGAAAGGGAAAAGAAGTTTAGAAAGTTGGAAAGGGAAGGAGAACAAAATACCTGAGATTAAACAAGAGTGAGGAGGGAAGGGCGGCGAACGATAACATAGACGAAGGAGAAGGGTGAGAGTGAAAAGAGGAGCATGTGAAGAAGCGGAAAGCCATGAAACGAAGAGAGAGACTATGAGTTCTGACAAGCGCCATTCATGAATACCCTGCCTGTCTCAGCCAGAGCCTCCGGAAGCGTACTCTGAACGAGCTTTTTTGAATTTTTTTTTCCCCAAAAGGAGAGCCCTTGGAATTTCCCCTCGCAGCCAAATCCTACGATCTTCGCTCCATCTTCGCCATCTGCTTCAGACAATTTTGAAAGGCAAACGAAACCCCCGCCCCCAACCTCGGCGATTAAGTGTAGTAGCCGCATCATACTATATAAATTATTGATTTAAATTTAACT
>JAODPA010068146.1:0-10320 GCA_025585075.1 Nepenthes mirabilis | reverse complement strand
AGACCATAGTACTAGTCTAGTGGTGATATATTACGACATGTCTTAGTGAATTATAATGGTAATCGAGATTTAAATTTATCATTCGCTGATAAGTGGTATTGAACCCCATCTACAATGTTATATGTATAACAGCCTACGTACGAATCTTGAATCGTAACGTGTTGCCTTTAGTTGTATAAAAACAAATATAATCTAAACTTTGATTATCCGCACATTTATTCGATGAGGCTCTACTAGCCCTTAGTCTTTAAGAAAATTATGTTTAGTATAATTTGATGACATAAATTAAATAAGAATATGATAAGTAAATCTTAAAAATGGAGAATATACATTATCATAGAATTTCATAGTATTACACTGAAATCTGATGTATTATTCCTTTTGATATGTTTTAAATACAATTTATATACATTTAATTACAATATTAAATGCCTTGCTTTGCCTTTAGCCCACTCATTACTTCTATTTTACTGACCCTTTTGAATAAGAGGCTTGGATACTTGCAGGACGATCATGACCGAAGAAAATAGTTGTTTGAAGAGTTTAGATCAAAAATATGGAATGTCTAATGTGGTATTATAGTTTCGGATAATAGTTTAATGCATTTAAGTTATTCAGATTATGCCTTGTAAGTTGTAAAACGAATGCTAATTTATTTAGTATTATGTGGATGTAGTTTATATTGATTATGGTTTGTTGTTAGGATGTCGGCTACTTGGCAGTAGATAGTGGTGGAATTTAGTTTCAGTTTAATCATGTACTCTGATTTTTTATGAAAGACACGACTCCATATGTATAATTTGACATCACGATTTGATCGGTGATGGAGCCACATAAGACGTAACACTTTTTGATTCTTGTGTTTGGTCAATGTTATTTTATTTTTGTTGGTTGAGGTATTAACATAAATTTCACATGCAATATTAATTAGCTTGTTAAGTGGATAATAATTATTGTTGATAATAAAAAATATCATGATTAAAATTTGGGATATGACAGTACGTAATATGTTTGATGGGTCCGATAGCCCTGATCGTGAGGGGCCAGGCCCCATAGTAGGCCTACAACTCAACTCCAACCCAATAAAATTTTTTCCAAAGTGAAAGGTCCCACATTATCCAAATAAGAGGAGTGCATCAGCAGATCACACTACAAAGCTAGTCACCCTCAAATATGGAAGGATAAGCTCCAAATTGCTTGATATTCCCAGGAAGAGGGCCTACCTTCCAGTCAGGAGTTGCCCTCCTTCCAAGAGGCCTACCTTTCATTTAGGAGTCGCCCTTCGTTCGGGAGACTATGGCACTCCATCCCGAACCAGGAGCACTCTGTCTAGAAGTCACGAGTTCTTCGCCCTGAAGCTAACCCCCCGTCCTGGAGTCAAGAGCACTCCGTCCAAGAGCCAAGAGCCCTCCGTTGTAGAGTCAGGAGCCCTTCGTTGTAGAGCCAGAAGCCCTCCGTCCCGAAGCTAGGAGCCCTCCCTCCCAAAGCCAAGGGCCTTCCGTCCGAAAGCAAGGAGTTCTTTCTCTCGGAGCCACGAGTCCTCTATCTTGGAGTCAATCCTCCGTCCTAGAGCCTTGAGTCCTCCATCTCGGAGCCAACCCTTCGTCTTGAAGCCAGGAGCCCTCCATCCCAGAGTCAGGAGCCCTCCATCTGAGAGTCAAGAGCCTTCCATCCAGGATCCTGTAGCCCTTCATTCCGGAGATAGGAGCACACTGTCCAAGAGTCAACCCTTTGCATTGGAGCTAGGAGCACTCCGTCAAGTAGGAGGCCAACTTTCCTTTCAAGGGCCCATTTAGGGGGTCAACCTCCCTATCTAGGAGCTGAATCTCGAGTCTCCGGGTGCACTCCTAAGCCGTCCCTCTTCGGGCACACCTTTATGACGTCCCTTTGCGAGCACTCCTCCAAGTCGCCCCTCTGCCGAAATACCTCCAAGATGCCCCTTTGCTGAGCGCACCCCCAAAACGTCCTTTTGTCGAGTGCACTTCCAAGCCGCCCCTCAACCGGGAGCACCTTTAAGTCGCCCCTCAGCCGGGTGCACCCTCAAAACACCCCTCTATGAACACACCTCTAAGACGCCTCTCTACAAGCGTTCCTCTAAGTCGCCGCTCTATTAGACGTACCTCTAAGATACCCCTCTGCCGGGCACACGTCTAAGTTGCCCTTCAGTTGGCGCACCTTTAAGCCGTCTCTTAGTTGGGTGCATCTCCAAAACCCCCCTCTACTGGGGCTCTTCTAAGACTCCCATCTGTAGGGTGCACCTCTAAGCCACTCCTCTGCCAGTGTTCCTCTAAGACGCCTCTCTACTAGGCGCACCTCTAATATGTCCCTTTGCTAGGTGCACCTCCAATCTGCCCCTCTTCGAGTGCACCTCCAAGTTGCCCCTCACCCGGGCACACTCTCAAAACGCTCCTCTGCGGACGCTTCTCTAAAACACCCCTTTGCTAAGCACACCTGTAAGATGCCGCTTTGCCGGGTGCACCTCTAAGTCACCCGTCAGTCAGGCGCACCTCCAAGCATTCCCTCTACGGGCACACCTCCAAGCCGCGTCTCAACTGAGCGCACCGCCAAAACGCCCCTCTATAGGCGCTCCTCTAAGATGCCCCTCTGCGGGCTCTCCTTTAAATCGTCCCTCTATCGAGTGCACCTCCAAGGCTCCCCTTTGTCGGGTGCACCTCTAAGCCACCTTTCTGCGGGCACTCCTTTAAGTCGCCCTTCTACTGGGTGCACCTTTAAGATGCCCTTCAGCCAAGCGCACCTCCAAGCCGTTCCTAAACGGGCACACCTCTAAGACGTCCCCCAATCCGGTGCACCTCTAAGATGCCTCTCAACCGGGTGCACCTCTAAGCCACCTTTCAACCAGTCGCACCCTTAAAACGCCCTTCTGTGGGCGCTCCTCTAAAACATCTCTTTGCGGGTGCTCCTCTAAGTTGTCCCTCTATTGAACAGACATCCAAGACGCTCCTTTGCCGAGCACACCTCTAAACTGCACTCAACCTGACATACCTCCAAGCCGCCCCTTAGTGGGCCCACCTCCCAAATGCCCCTCAACCAAGCACACCTCCGAGCCTCTCCTCTTCAGGTGCACCTTTAAAACGCCCCTTAGTCGAGCGCATCTCTAAATACACTTCCAAAAAGCCCCTCTGCGGGTGCTCCTCTAAGATGTCGTCTACTGGACGTACTTCTAAGCTACTCTTCTATGGGTGCTCCTCTAAGACGTCCCTCTATTGGGCACACCTCTAAGCTGCCACTCAGCCGGGCGTACCTCCAAATTGCCTCTTAGTCAGGCATATCCCCAAAATGCACCTCTGAGGGCACTCATCTAAGATGCTCCTTTGTGGGTGCTCCTCTAGGTCACCCATCTGTCATGTGCTTCTCCAAGACGCCCCTCTACCGGGTACATCTCTAGGCTGCCTCTCAGTCGGGTGCACCTTTGAGCCGTCCGTCAATAGGCACACATCCAAGACGCCCCTTAGCCGGGTACACTTCCAACTGCTGTTCAGCAAGCACACCTCTAAAACGCGCCTTAGCCGGACGTACCTCCAAACCGCTCCTCTATGAGCCTACTTTGAAGACGCCCCTAGTTGGGTGCACCTCTAAGTCGCCCCTCATATGAGCGTACCTCTAAAACGCCCCTCTGTGGGCACTTCTCTGAGATACCCATCTGTCGGGCAAATATCTATGCCACCCCTCTAAGGGTGCTCCTCTAAGCCGCTCCTTTGTTGGGCGTACCTCTAGGCCACCCTTCTGCGAGCGCACTTCCAAGCCTCCATTCAGCTGGTGCACCTTCGAGACGCCCCTTAGCCGGGTGCACCTTCAAGCCATTCCTCCACAAGCGCACCTCTACGACTCCCCTTAGATAGGCGCACCTCCAAAATCCCCCTCTGTAGGTGCTCCTCTGAGATCCCCCTCTGCAGGCGCTACTCTAAGATGCTTCTCTGCCGGGTGCACCTCTAAACTGCTCCTCTACAGGTGCTCTTCTGAAACGCTCCTTTGTCAGGTGTACTTCTAAGACTCCTCTGCCGAGGTTCTCCAAGCCTCCCCTTTGCAGGCACTACAAATTGCTCATAAGTAGGGCGCACCTCTAAATCGCCCCTTGGTAGGCGTACTTCTAAGCCACCCTTCAGTTGGCGCATCTAAATATTCAATCTACTGCTATATACATCTATACATTCATCGCATCCTCTAACATCTTTCTATTCTTTAGAAAAGATTTCTGACTTAAGTGTCAAATAATATACAGTGGCAGCAAATAAATGTATAAGTAGAACCAAAACAGAAAGTAATTAAATGTAGTCTTGGAGCTTAAGGGGAGGCTGGATGGTCCAGGAGCTCTTTCTGGCAATTTGGTGATTGGTTGGTAGTATTCGAGGTACTTGGCTACCAAGGGTGAATTAATGAGCCCTGTACATTCAGTGAGTGAGCTTCCGAGGGTATATCGATGAGTTCCCAACATTGTCATCTCCATCACAAGAACCTTATTCTCAAGGTTGAATGAGGAAAAAGTTTGATAAAATATTGCCACTGTTAAATCGCTGAACACCAGCTTCAGCGCAAGCTCGTCCAAGATCCCACGTTCCATGGAGCTTCTCCTCCCACCAGATCTCCTTGCAAGCCTAAGAGCAATTTTCTCCATTGAGTTCTCAGCATTGCATCGAGCTCCACTCAAAATTAAGAGCTCACACATGCACCCCATAAGATTAAGAGCAATTTTACCTCTTGCTGCCAGTATGAGCATCTCAATAAGAGCATCTCTGAGATATGGATTCGGATCAGTAAGAAATCTCTTAGCAAAATATGGATAAGAAGCAGCTGGAACCTTAAAATTAGGATCAGCATTGAGTGCTAAACCTTCTAGTATAGTAAGTGACCTTTGTATCTGTGACGGAACGGATTCTAAACTTTATAGGACCCTCCATCAGACAGATACTGAATAGGATCCATCAATTTATATTCTTTAAATTGTACAAAAATTTTGACAGAATCTTCTCTATAACTAGACAGAAATCAGAAATACAACCTGTATATTTACTAACTTGTACAATACAAATCCATATAAACAAGCCTATCCAAGCACACAACTAACAAAATATCATAATTCACATCCTACAACACACATTCACAGGATTTCAAACGTCATCCATGGCTTTAAATCAATTATTCTATCTACTACATTAGAACTCATATGAGAGATGCCGTTTAGGACCTGTACAGAAATCAGAAAAACATATAGCGGAAGCATCTATAACCTTAACAGAAACCTGCAGAAGTATAAATACTGTTTTAATAATTTACAGAACAAACTACAGTCATTTATATATAATTTCATCCATAATTCATATATTTGCAATTAAAACTATCGGAATCTCTCAAAGTATTACTCCAAGGTAATCTTCAAGGCTTTACCAAGACTCCAGAACCTTTCTGTGCTAAACTCTAGCTACACGTGATCCTCCAGTGTCTTCTTTATAACCTTATCTGGACGAAAAAAAAATAAAATAGTGAGCCAAAATCCAATAAGGTACTAAAATATACAAACATAATACTCTCATGCAGAACATAATACAGTAAGGCAGTTACAATTACATACAATGTATGAATACGATAAAACAGTGATTACGGAAGCATATTCAGGTCATAAAATGCAGATGAGTAGAAATATGTACGATAATCATGAAGAAAGTGTAATTTTTATCTAAACAGGTCTCAAAAAATATAAATCATACTAGAATAGAAAACACATTAATAGCAAGTTTGAAAAATAGGAGCAGTTCTTGGAAACATGAGTAAAGCATGATTCTATTTAAACATGCAACAGTTTCATAACGCAGTTCCAAATCTCGGTTACTTTTATCAGAAACTTTAGTTAAATATCCTAAGGACCCAACTAGCATACCCTACTAGTCGAGGGGGCGAATAATCGAAAATAGATTTTGTTCACTTCACACAATCTAGGGACACGAATAGGAACGATAACAGGGACCGATTGTGTTTACGGCATATAATTCAAAGCCAACGGAGGATTATTAGCCTCCAAGATCGGAGGATTAATAGTCTCCACAGGAACGCCCTAAGGAAGGCAGACCCCGTATAATTCCATGGACGGGGTTATCCTCGATTACTACCATAATGTCCAAAGGCATATTGGAGAATCTCATCTAACTGTTCAACAGTCTAGTTCCGTTTTTCTTACATATTAGCTTAATTCGATACATTTGTTCGAGAACCATAATCAAAATCATCATAATCCAAGGCCAAAATCCAAATTTCATCAGTCACTCTTTCAGATGATTCCAAAGGTTACCGTAGTTCAATGATACAATTCCATGCAGGGTTTTCAAACACAAACATTCAATAAATGATACAAGACAACAATTTACGTTTAAATCATCAAAATTTCAAGTTTCTGATAAAAACTTCCCAATTTTCGTTCTAGAGTTCCGGCAAAATTCTCGGACAGTAATCGGGCACTAAATACATATTTATTCATAAAATCGATACTATAATTCCAAATATCTATACAAAACCATGCATTTAAACCAAAACCCCCAATTTTCGAATTAGGGTTTACAATATACGGTCCGGACACGAAACGGAGGCAAAACGAGTGCCAAATCATGAAATCGGAGTCATCAATCACAATATATTCACAAAAACATGAACTTTAGTCCGAAATTTATGAGATTCACCCATTATTCATGTCAAATATCGAAGAACAAGAGATTCAGAGCATAAACAATAACATGGAGATATTAAAATGCTGTAAAAACGATATATAACGTCTGAGGTACACTTACCTGATGTTGCTCTACAATTATTTTTACCCGAATCGGAATGAATCGGTGGATTTTTCCCTCTTCCTTCTCTTTTCTTCACTTTCCCCTCTTCTCTCTTTCTGCTTTCTGCTAAAATAGGCTGTAATGATTAAGGGAAAAGGCACTCGGCATTTTAAAACCGAGCCGGGCGCTCGAGCGGTGCTCAAGCGCAAACCAGGCGCACCGTTCTGCCAACACTGCCCCTCGAGCGCTCGTCAAGTGCCGTTCGGGCGAGAGCTTCTATTTTTCACACCCTAGTGGCGCTTGAGCTCTACTCGGGCGCGGGTCTGCATCGAGCCTGCAGTAAGCCTATTTTGCGTTTTCGCCATCCGGAACCCTTTTTGACCATTCCAACCCAATTCTTCGTATCCTTAGACCCTAATTTTGATTATATAACCTTAATAGGTTATGATTATCACACTTTAAAACCCAGAATCTTATTTACGAATTAACGTTTCTCAGTTTACAATTTCAGTTCCCGATTTACCAATTTCGGATCATTGGGCTTTTCGATCCGATTCCTCCCGTTCCTTTTAACCATAATTTTTCTATTTTAACTTAATTATCTTCCAATTATCCTATTTTAGAAATTCAAAACCTCACTAACCATATTAATGACATCTTGGAAATCGGTACCTTATCGGATTTAACTTCCTCTTTTCGTTTTCAAATTCACTTTTTCCACATTCTTAAACCTTACTATGATTTTCAGGGTCGGGATCTCACACTTTTTTCCATTTATAAAAATTTTGTCCTCAAAATTTTATAATACTTAAATTTCAAAGATTAAGGAATTTGGTTATTGTCTCCAGATTTTGTCCAAATTATGACGGTTATCTTAGAAAACCTTAATCCTTCAAACTGTCCAAATATTTAATACCTGACTCGCTCTATACTTACCTAAGTCTATTAAATCTGATGACAATCCAAATTTATTAACTACTTTTCTAATATGGTTCAAAACTGTAAATAGGCAAAATTTCCTTATTTCTACTTACATTAGATTATCCCTTTTTTAATCTAAAATTGGACATCGAGTTATGCGGACTCACCAAAATTCCGCTGTACACTTTGATTAATTTCCTAACTACGGACCATCCGATTGCAATTTACTTTCTAATCCAATTTAACTCGACATCCATGATTTTCCAACCAAATTAACAAAAATTTTAGTAATGCCTTAGTTTACAATTAAATCCCAAACCAGAATGCTCTATATCCTTATAGATTTATTGGTATGCCATTAAACCGACATCTCCTTAAAATTTATAACCATGTTAAACACTTAATAAGCACATCCTAAAACATCCATATCATATGAACAATTCCCACAAGTCCTCGATTTATAATCAATTTAGAAATTTCAGTCGTAATAATTATCCGAAAATCTATATTACCCTAGGTGATAGTCCCCAAACTCCCAGATTCAAGAACTTAGCAATTTTAGAATCTCGTTGGCACCTCAATAGGCCATCTGATTCCATCCGAATGCGTTACCATAATTCAGAATGGGTGGGTCATCCTAACCATCTTGAAATAAAATCATGAGGACTCTCGGATTCAAGATTTCATATCCTTAATGCTCTGGATACAATTCTCTAACCAATTATATGACTATACTTTTTCATCATTTCTGACTTAGCCTATTGCCCACAATCTTTCTGATCGACTTAATTGGGATTTCAACATAATTTTTAGATTACGGATAAACCTTGAATGCAAAACACTTCTCACTTTTTTATTCTTTCGTTAATATATTCCTAACTGATATCTTCCTAACCCTTAAATCACCTTGAAATCAGAAACTATAATTATATCAGTCTCCAAGAATTTAACACAACCTTAAATTATCACTCAATTCTCAAAACTCAATCAGTAGCTCATAATCTCAAGGATTTCTCATTTCAAAATTTCATAACACTAATACTTCGAACATAGTTTTGTCTTTAATTTTTAGAATACAACACCTAATCATCCCAATACTCTTTGCCAGTATCATCTACCAGTACAAGGGTCCCTTATTCCTAGAGACATCGGGATTTATCCCAAAGATCTTCAAACAGGTTTACCCACTCACAACATCACATGATCATCTTTCCCTAGTAGCGCAACCATATACTTTCAAAATTATTTAATAAAAATTAATTCTGGCGACAAGGCCTACAGTTTCTTCAAATGGGAACCTTAATAATTTTCTCTGACTCATAGTGGAGTAGTGTTGATTATAGATGCCTCTATCACTTGCTCCAAAGATAATCCATTCTCACGATACAAAAAACATCATGGTTTTCTCAAAGTGCCTCATTACATATCTAGTTCCTTCTTTAGGTCATATTTCCTTAACCTTCAAATTCATGGAATAATATGTACAATTTTCTCAAATAAAAACCTCTTCGATCAATTTTAACTATGAGCAGGGTAATTTCAATTGCAGACTCCTTTCTTAAGGGTGTTGCTTCCTACCACAATACATCAGACCCATCAGGGGTCAACCCTAAGCAAGCAGCCAACAGTTTTACTCCAAATTCTTCAAAGTTATATATACAGATCTTCATCGACCTGTTTTTGACTATCTCATAAACTCCTCCCCCACTTGGGTCGAGATTAATCACCTAAATTTCAGTCAATTATCACTTTTAGTTCCTCAATTTCAAATCATGCTATCGAAAAGGTCATTTGTGTTGGATCGTATATTCTGCTAAAGATTCGATAGGGTTCCTTTTGTAATACGGTTGTCAAACTATGCAAAAGATATAAGATCTCCTAAGATATTCATGATTGCCTATCTCCGATAGCTAGCAACAATCTTAACACATTTTTACACAGAATCCCAATACCACAAGTTTCATAAGTGAAAAAGCACGTTTCGTGCTAACGTGTTTCGACCCCGTTAAATAAATAGCGGAACTGCCCCTAACAAATAGAAATACATCAAAGCGAGCTCCCCCTAAGAAAAAGAGTACATCTCGCCCAAGCTCCCCCTATTAGCATGCGCCAAAAAGAAACCACGATCTCCCCCTTTTTGTCACGAAGAGCCAAAGAGAGGGGATCACTCAGAATCGCCGGGAGGAGGAGTGCCATAGTGTCGCCGCCAGCGTTGATACGCAGCCTCCTGAGTGTCCAACCGCTCATCCAAACGATCAAAACGAGCTTGAGACGCAGCCACCTGAGTGTCCAACTGCGCATCCAAACGATCAAAACGAGCAAATAGTTGGGATTGCGACGCAAGAATCCGCTCTTGGGAAGAATACAGACGCTCAAAACGGTCGGAAAGGCGAGACATCTGACCCATCAGAGCGGCTGAGGAGGAGGTGGAATGCCGATGTGAAGTGGATGGACCAGGAGCCGACGGGTCAGAAAAGGACGAGGCAGAGCCAGAGGGGCCTACGTCCGGCTGAGGAGGAGGCACAGGAGGGAGAGGCTCATCGAACAGCTCCTCAGGGTCGAAAGCAAAGCGACGGGCATGTGACCGACTCTGGGCAAAAGTGGTGGAGGTGATGGGGCTTTT
>JAODPA010068145.1:0-10320 GCA_025585075.1 Nepenthes mirabilis | reverse complement strand
AGTAAAATAAAAATTAGATGATTACGTGTGATAAAATAAAATGGATTTAAAAATGGATAGTGGAAATCGCGTTGAACATTTCAGTGCTGCTGACAATTTCCAACCCCAATGGCAATTTGCATATCTTGATCTGTAAAAATTCGGCTGAAATCATCGCAAACATTCGTTTTCCTGCGATATCGATTCGATCAAAATGCATGACTTCTGCTTTACAATCCCTTACGGTTTGATCTTGATCGCCGGCGGTCTTTTCGGTTATCTCAAGAAGGGCAGTACAGCTTCTCTGGGTGGAGGCGTCGCCGCTGGAATCTTACTCGTTCTCGCTGGTAATCTGAGCCTCAAAGCTTTTCAGAAGCGGAGAAACTCGTACCTCGCTTTGATTCTTCAGATTGGTACGCTTTACTGCAGTTTCTACTTCACAACTGTAGTTATTTTACTCCTGCTGAATTCTAAATTAACTTCGATTGATTTTCAATTTTGGGCTGTTTTTGCTTTCTTTTTTGGATTGTCAAGCTCTTTATTGCTTATAAAAGATCTTTGATGGGATTATGATGTGAATTTATGAGAAGATCTGAGATGTGTTCGGACAATTTATTATCTATTTTGTTATATTTAATATTCGGTAAAACTCTATCAGGTTTTCTCTTCCTGGAGTAGAACTTGTCCGTTGATAAGAATTGTTCGTATCTAAGGCTTCTTGTACGAAATCTTCCAACACACTACTCATTTTCCCGGCATAGATCTATTTGTTGTGAATAGATCGATAAGATATATAAGATGGAGTGATGAATTGATCGATTCATCGGTCGGGAATGGTGGGAGCTCGAACCCGTTTGCGCTGCCTTGTTAAGTATAATCAGAAATGATTCATATGTAAAGTGTTGAGCAAAACGACAATTTACAGATCATTGACGTGTGTTGGGTTCGATAGCTACCATGTGTGGCCCGTGTGTTGATTTTTTCCTGAAAAATAAAAATCAAATAAAATCATCATGTAACGGTCCATGTTTCCTAATTTTGGGATATCCACTTCCTCGCCCACTTCCATCTTTGAATGATAACTACCCTAAAAACATTTTGATAGAAATTGTCTATACATGTGGTGCTTTGATTTTGTGTCTCTAAATCAAATATTTTGATTGTATATTATCACTAAAGAGTATTAAGGTTTAGAGGATTCAAACAAATAAAGAATTTACAGAAATTCAATATCAATAATAAGAGATTTGTTTTTCAATCCTTAATTTATTGTTGCATACGATCTGCAAGTGACTAATATTACACATAAAAGATCGTTTTTTATTTAATACTATGATCCCTTACACATAACAACTTCTCATGCTTTTTGAGAACTTCAGTTATCTCATCCTTCTATGCCTTTGCTCTGGATTTTTTGCCCTCTTCACCGGTAACCATCATCAAAAAGGGACATGAACGATATTCTTGCCCACTTTCAAGATACACTTTTGCGATTTTATATGGTGTGATATTTGTGATGACTCTTGTATGTCCTAAAAATGTGACGATGTGTTCATGTTCTCTTTTCCTATCAAGAATGTTCTATATAACTCTTTGACTGCCTATTTCTTCTAATGTCTGTTAAGAGGCATCTTGTTGCACCGTAAACAAAGATGACGAGGCTAGGTGACATTGTTATAGATGTGGAGAAGGATCTATAGGACCCATTGCATTGCAACTTTTTTGTTTACAATATTAGGATTATCTCATTTGGCATTGTGCATATTTGGTAATTTGTTTAAATAATTAAAAATTTTGATCCCTTTTATTTTGTTATATTTTATTAGTGAAGATATATTCTTATTTTGCCTAATATTTGATGAAAAAAATGTCATTTATGTAATTATGAATCGGTCATCTTTTTATTCTATAAATGACAAAAGTACCTATTATATCGGTGTAAATAAAAAGAAAGCAATTTTTTTTTTGGATATTGTTGAGACGATTTTTCATATTCAAATTAAAGGAAGTTTCTTAACTTTCCATATAGCTTTTTTCTTCTTTAAAAATCAATCCTCCCAAAAAATTGCATCAATCATTTCTTCACAATCAATTTTTGTAATTTTTATTAAAAAAGAGAGATAAGGCGAAAGAGAAAAAATCAATTTTAAGTTCCTTAAGAAAAAAGGAATACTAGCTATAGATTTAAGTACATTACGATATTTAATTCTACATTTTGATTTGTAAAATAATCTGATGATTCGACAATATGTGAAACACTTTTGTTTCATAAAATTTTTCTCCCAAGGCTAATAACTAGGGAAGGGGGTTGAGACGTCAAGGTCAAATCCACAGAATCTGAATGACAATATATGCATAGAAGGCTTAATATTAATATGTATTAGTTGACATGTCATCTATCGCTGTGGTATAAGTAAACAATTAGTATTTAGACTGACAGTTAGGAGTATAAATGATTAATTGTTAGTTCTAATTGTTTATTATTATCTGTGCTATCAGAATTTACGCGCTGATAAGCTTCTTGCATAGCTATGCCAATTACCTCTCAGAAATTATTTGCATTCTTAATTACATAGGGATTTCCTAATAATGAAGATGACCCACTGAAATTCAAATAGCCCCAAAGTGATTGATATTTAGCGTACCGCATAGCTGCCTTTTTTAATGAACTACCGATCCATATCTACTACTGATTTGAGGTTGTCAATGCCCAAATGAGGTAGTAAATGTTATTTGTGTTGGGGTCACTCCCGAGTGGCATTAGTCCGTGGATTTCATTGGAAGAATGGACGAGGACTTTGTTGAAGCGTCATATCCGAGAGGACTTGGACGAGGACTCTAAGGTGTAGACGTTGACTCTACTCACGTAGGCCTGCTACGGCCGTTTCTGCAGGTGGGTTGGTCACCTACCCTGCTTGGAAGTTGTGGCGCGACAACTTTCTAGGTGTCGGGTTTGCCATCTGGCACGCCAGGCGTGCGCCTGCCATGGCAGGCCTAGTGGCGTAGGTTCTGTAACCTACGGCCAGCAGGGTGACTGGCTGTCCACCCTGTCTTTGTGTATATATAGAGCTTGTGCCCTTGCTTGTAAATGCGTGAGAGCTAAGACATTTTGTAAGAGAGCTTTGAGAGAGAGAGCTGTGGGCAGGCTTGTAAAGATAGAGTGAGAAACACTTTAGTGAGAGAAGTTGCACACTTGTAGATTGTTTTCTTTCGTTTGAGCTTATGTAACTAACACTTGTAAACAATCCTTTATAGTGCATTCTTTCGTGGTTTTTCCCTTGTTGAAGGAAGGGTTTTTCCACGTTAAATTGGTGTGTTCTCTTTCATGCTCTATCTCTACGTTTCTGTCCGTCCGAGAGCTCTGCTCCGTTTGGCTGTCCGAGAACCTTGTCCGCTCGGTCACCGTTGTCTTCCGCGTTTTTGCGCCAACAAGTGGTATCAGAGATTTTGGTTCTTTATCATGTTGCTGGCTGCGATGGAGGTTGGAAGTAAGATGATCTGTTTGAACGGATCAAACTTTGACTCTTGGCAAAGCAAGATGTCAGACTTGCTTTTTGTGAAGTCCATGCATAATCCCGTTTTTACCGCAGCAAAGCCGGCTGACAAAACAGATGAGTAGTGGACGTTCGAGCACAAGCAAGTGTGCGGCTACAAACGGCAGTTTGTGGATGACAACGTGTACAACCACGTTCGGGGTGAGTCCAATGCCAAGACGCTGTGGGAGAAGCTGGAAAAGCTCTTTGCCTCCAAATCTGAAAATAACAAAATATTTCACTTGATGCGGCTCATGCAAGTGCGGCACAAGGACGAGTCATCTGTCACCGATCACCTGAATGAGTTTCAGGGCTGCGTGGACCGGCTGAATGGCGTGGGGATCAAGTTCAAGGATGAGGTCCTCGGACTATGGTTGCTAGCAACCCTCCCGGACTCATGAGAGGTTATGAGGATCACCATTGCCAATACAGCTCCAAACGGCGTGGTGACTTTAGAGATGGCCAAAGGAGCGGTGCTGAACGAGGAAATACGACGGCGTTCTCAAGGAACGTCCACCTCTCAGCACTCCGAAGTCCTTGTCACCGAATGCAGGGGAAGGAGCCGAGGACGTGGCCCAAAGTCTGAAGACAAAGGGCGGAGTAAGTCACGTTCTCGGTACCAAGACATGGAGTGCCATCATTGTGGCAAGAAAGGCCACATCAAGAAGTTTTGATATAAGTGGAAGCGTGAAAACGCAGCCAAGCAGAAGGGCGAGAAGAGACATGGCGAGGTGGAGTCCTCGGTCTCTGTTGTGACAGGAGAAGATCTCCTTTTTGCCCACGAGTTTGAGGACTTAGTGGCTGTAGCTGAGCAGTCCTCTGATTGGGTAGTGGATTCTGGCGCTTCAATCCACGTCACCTCCAGGAGAGAACTGTTCTCCACTTACACTCCGTGCGCCCTAGGAGTGTTAAGAATGGGCAACAAGGAGACATCCGAGTTTATTGGACGTGGTGACATCACCTTGTTGATGAGCACTGGAGCCCGACTGATTTTGAAGGACGTCCGACACGTCCCTGATATTCGGATGAATATCATTTCAGTGAGACAGCTTGATGATGAAGGCTATTGCAGCGTCTTCTGTGACGGCAGTTTCAAGCTGGTGAAGGGCTCCATGGTGGTTGCCCGAGGAGTAAAGGCTTCAGGCCTTTACGTAGTGAAAGCTCAGGCCGAGGTAGCAGAGGTGAATGCTACAGGGAGTGTAGAGTCCTCGGATCTGTGGCATAAAAGACTCGAAAACATGAGTGAACGTGGCATAAGTCATCTGGCAAAGAAGAGTCATTCCAGAGATGGATGGAGACATGCTGAGGACTTGCCCTCACTGCATGGCGGGGAAGCAACGCAGGGTCTCCTTTTCAGGAGATGTGTCTTCCAAGAGGTCCGAGGTCTTAAAGCTCGTCCACACGGACGTGTGCGGTCCCCTCCCGGAGAAGTCATTTGGGGGAGCACAATATTTTGTCTCCTTTATTGACGATTGCTCAAGGAAGCTGTGGGTGTTCCCTTTGAAAACCAAAGATCAGGTTGCGGGAACCTTTGAGCAGTTTCATGTCCTCGTTGAGCGGGAGACTGGGAGGAGGCTAAAGGCCGTTCGGAGTGATAACGGCGGAGAGTACATTGGGACGTTTGATGCCTACTGTAGAGCTCACGGCATCAAACATCAGAAAACTCCACCTAAGACGCCACAGTTGAATGGCATGACCGAGAGGATGAATCGCACCCTGATGGAAAGGGTCAGGTGCATGTTGTCCTAGGTCAGGCTTCCGGGATCTTTTTGGGCGGAGGCCTTGAGGACGGCCGCCCACGTGATTAACCGGTCGCCCAGTAAGCCTCTGGACGGGGAAGTTCCAGAGCAGATTTGGACCAGAAATGGACCAGTGTACAGCCATCTTCGGACTTTCGGCTGCAAAGCCTTTGTTTATGTTCTGAGAAATGAAAGGACCAAGCTGGAGCCAAAGACAATACAATGTGTCTTTCCGGGCTATGGCGAGGATGAATTTGGGTATAGGTTCTATGACCCAAAGGAAAAGAAGCTGGTGCGGTCCCGCGACGTGGTCTTTGTTGAGGACGAGACCATCGAGGACATTGGAAAGGAGCAGAAGTCTCCTTCCACTACTTCCCGGACGGACAGAGTTGACACTGATGTCGTCCGTCCAGTGCCTCCTGAGACCGATGCCAGCGGTTCAGGTGTGGCAGGCAACCAAGATGAGGCGATTCCTGCGTCTCAGGACTTGGTTGAAGATTTGGCACCTCCCCGGGCTGAGGTGGCCCCAGCAAGACGGTCATCCAGAGTGAGGCGTCCGTCCGTCCGCCTTCTAGCAAGTGAGTTTGTTCTCCTCACTGATGCTGGAGAACCAGAGAGTTTTGATGAGGCTATGTGTAGCGCTCAGAAGGATGAATGGTTTGAAGCCATGAATGAAGAAATGGTTTCTCTTCACAAAAATCATACCTTTGAGCTGGCTAAATAGCCCAAGGGGAAGAAGGCTCTGAAGAACAAATGGGTCTTCCGCCTAAAGGTAACCGGGGACACAAGTAAGCCAAGACACAAGGCGCGACTTGTGGTGAAGGGCTTTGGTCAACGAAAGGGTGTTGACTTTGATGAAATCTTTGCACCCGTTGTGAAGATGTCCTCGGTCCGTGTAGTGCTCGGACTGGCAGCAGCTTTGGACTTGGAGGTAGAGCAATTGGATGTCCGGACAGCATTTCTTCATGGAGATTTAGAGGAAGAAATCTACATGGAGCAACCAGAAGGGTTTGCGGTGAAGGGGAAGGAAGGACTTTTCTGTCGTTTGAAGAAGAGCTTGTATGGGCTAAAACAAGCTCCGAGACAGTGGTTCCGGAAGTTCGAGTCTGTCATGGTCGGACAAAGATACCATATGACTACTTCCGACCATTGTGTCTTTGTTCAGAAGTTCTCGGAAAACGATTTTGTCATCCTCCTCCTTTATGTGGATGACATGCTGGTGGTCGGACGGAATAGTGCTCGGATCATGGAGCTGAAGAAGCAGCTGGGGCAGTCTTTCGCCATGAAAGACCTCGGACCGGCGAAACAGATTCTGGGGATCAGAATTTCTCGCGACCGAGAGGGCAAGAAGCTCTGGCTGTCCCAGGAAGGCTATGTTGACAAGGTGCTTCAGCGGTTCAACATGGAAAGCTCCAAGCCTGTCAGTACCCCTTTGGCCAACCACTTTAGGCTGAGTAAACAGCAGTGTCCGTCCTCGGACACCGAGAAGGCGCGAATGAGTAAGATTCCTTACTCCTCGGCCGTTGGCAGCTTGATGTACGCGGCCGTGTGTACGCGGCCGGACATTGCTCATGCGGTTGGCCTTGTGAGCAGATTCCTCTCAAACTCAGGTATGGAGTATTGGTCTGCGGTGAAGTGGATTTTCAGATATCTACGCGGGACATCTAAGACGGGTTTGCAGTTTGGAAAAGGGGAGCCTCCGTTGACTGCGTACACGGACGCAGACATGGCCGGGGACGTTGATTTTCGGAAATCAACGTCCGGATACTTGGTGAAATTTGCGGGAGGGGTGGTCTCCTGATAGTCCAAGTAGCAGAAGTGCGTCGCTCTCTCAACCACAGAAGTAGAGTTCATTGCTGTGACCGAGGCCTGCAAGGAAATGCTTTGGATGAAGAGGTTTGTCCAAGAATTGGGTCTAAGGCAAGAGACGTACGAGGTCCTTTATGATAGTCAAAGTGCCATTCACTTGTGTAAAAACTCATCATTCCATTCTCGGTCAAAACACATTGACGTGCGATATCATTGGGTGAGAGATGTTTTTAATGATGGGCAACTATCAATTGGAAAGGTCCGCTCGGATGATAATGGATCAGACATGATGACCAAGGTTTTGCCAAAGGGGAAGCTGGAAGCTTGTTGTGACATTACCGGTCTGACTAACTTCACTCCCACTCGGTCGTGAGGGGAAGTTTGTTGGGGTCACTCCCGAGTGGCATTAGTCCGCGGACTCCATTGGAAGAATGGACGAGGACTTTGTTGAAGCGTCATGTCCGAGAGGACTTGGACGAGGACTCTAAGGTGTAGACGTTGACTCTACTCACGTAGGCCTGCTACGACCGTTTCTGCAGGTGGGTTGGTCACCTACCCTACTTGGAAGTTGTGGCGCGACAACTTCCCAGGTGTTAGGTCTGCCATCTGGCACGCCAGGCGTACGCCTGCCATGGCAGGCCTAGGGGCGTAGGTTCTGTAACCTACGGCCAGTAGGGTGGCTGGCTGTTCACCCTGTCTTTGTGTATATATAAAGCTTGTGCCCTTGCTTGTAAATGCGTGAGAGCTAAGACATTTTGTAAGAGAGCTTTGAGAGAGAGAGCTGTGGGCAAGCTTGTAAAGATAGAGTGAGAAACACTTTAGTGAGAGAAGTTGCACACTTGTAGATTGTTTTCTTTCGTTTGAGCTTGTGTAGCTAACACTTGTAAACAATCCTTTATAGTGCATTCTTTCGTGGTTTTTCCCTTATTGAAAGAAGGGTTTTTCCACGTTAAATTGGTGTGTTCTCTTTCGTGCTCTATCTCTACGTTTCTGTCCATCCGAGAGCTCTGCTCCGTTTGGCTGTCCGAGAACCTTGTCCGTTCGGTCACCGTTGTCTTCCGCGTTTTTGCGCCAACAATTTGCACAATAATTCGTGATGTTTCCATCCCGGGAAAATCTTGGCTATTACAAAAAGTAGGATCTGTTGTAAAAATATAAACCTCATGTTTAAAGCTTTCACTATTCATGGGATCCCAGGAGGAGTCGGATCGCTTTTAGGTATATTGTACTTGATTTTACTTTGTATTATACAAAAGATTGTTATCAAATCACATAATAATAATTTTACCGTTACGTTATGTCTCTTTTTATTCGGCGGTAGTTAGTCTGGGTGATGGTAATTTGTGAACTATGCAGGAAATTGAACATGTCTCATCATATGTTGTGTCATTACTGTCTATCTATTTGGAAGGAAAAAAACGTCAAGAACATATATTTGGTAGTTGTTTAATAATGTACTACTCATAATAATATCTTATATTATTATTAATATGTTCATCATGTCCATGCCCTTTTTGCTTTTTTTTTTATTCAATGGATACTAGACTTAGATTATGAAATAATAAAAAATATAAAAATTCAAACCATAACATAAAATTACAGTAAGTTATATCACTCTCTGAATGGGTCGCAATGCCCCTACAGTTATTGCAGCTTCACTAACATGGGTCATGGGACAGCGTTATGTGCAGACCTCTAAGATAATGCCTGCTGGTATGATTGCTGGGATCAGGTATCTTTAAGTTGTAACTTATTATTATTATTTTTTTGTCAAATACCACTTTTACTATAATTTTATTGTAACTTTATAAAATTTATAATGTGACATTTATAGAGCAGTTTATGTTTTTTAATTATTTTTAGCATAGTAGTCTTGTATGATAGGTGTCACATTATCATTTTAAGTTAAATTATTGTAAATTTACCGTATGGATTGTGCTGCTGTTCTTTGTATTGCCCATGCACATCCTAACGGAGATATTCGTCCAAAGGTTTTGGCATTATGAGGTGCGATATGGTCAATGTTGTAAATTGTTATTAGTAGTATCCATCTTCGTATTTTGGGTAATGTGTTATCAAAATATTATAAAAGGGTGTCTTATTGCATTGATTGAATTGTGTAAGCTACATATATTAGACACCATGGAGGCCCAAAATATGAAGCTGTTGAGTCATGAACCAGTAAACACATATTAGCCGCCACAACATCTTCTATTTTTCTCATTTGAGTCATTTATCAAGCCAATTTAGGCATTTCCCAACACCAAGATGCTCGTGGGTCACACGCGGTACTGATAAAGATTGCATGATAACTCTATTGTTACGTTAAGACTTTCTAATTGCTTTGTTCTTTTTTTTTTTTTAATAAAATGACCAAAAAAGATGCACTCAAGTTACAATTCCTTTCAAGTTTCATGGTAATACATGTAGGGTGTTCATGCTATGCAACAATGGATTAGTCATTTGTTCTCATGACTTTGCTGGTTCAATTGTTTGCAGTGCTCTCATGACTGCATTCTATGTTTACAAGATTGCAAGCGGCGGCAACCGTTTCCCAATGAAGGCGGAGTGACACCCAAGAACCAGCTGGGAATTATGCTGCAGGGCGGCAGCGGGCGGCCACCCATTCCCATGAATCTCTCTCTAGGTGTGAGCAACATTATAGGCGCACTTGTCCGTGTTGATTACATATTGGTATGGTTTATTTGGTATTATTTTTTGCAGTTTTTTTTCCAATTGACCTTACTTTCTGGCTGCCACTACACCGAATCAACCATCATTAGGATAAAATGATAATTTCTAGAATGGATATGACTTACCACTTTCTGTAGAGGGCAGTTTCAGATTGATTTTCTGTATGGGTAAAAATATGTTGACTTTTGGTAATTATTTTAAATAAATCTTCATTTACCTGCCTCAATGATTAGTTTTTGTACATATTATTTGATTGCTAAACATTCTGTATCGAAATATATAACGTATTTAATTGTTGTCTTATATGATTTCTTTCAACTTTAGAGATGTATTTTGGCAACAAAATATACAGATATAGTATTTAATTTTAACCAATCAACACTAACTCACCATTAGATTACATAATTTTACATAGTTTAGAATTTCTAATCTTCTACAAATGCTCGGTTCGCCAATGCCCTAAGAAAATAATTAAAGGTGTGCTACATCATTATTTTTATTAAGACAATATCTACTCATTATAATACAAATAAATCCGTGAAAACCTACTCAAAAATATAATAAAT
>JAODPA010068144.1:0-10321 GCA_025585075.1 Nepenthes mirabilis | reverse complement strand
TGTAAATGCCACATCAGCCCAACCAGCCAACCAACAAAGAAGATGACAGCGCAAACTACAAGCCGGCAACTAGAGCATACCGCCCAAACACTCTGAAGAAGGCAACACAAGTCCATGTCAGCCCAATGAAGTAATACATTTTTTTTTACCACATCAGCCCAACCAGCCAACCAACCAAGCGGACAATAGCGCATACTTCAAGTCGGCAATAGAGCATACCGCCCAAACACCATGAGGAGGGCAGCGCAAGTCCATGTCAGCCCAACGAGGTTACACAACATTCTCTCTCATTTTTTTTAGCCATGCCCGAAAGATGCAAAGCCCCACACCTTCCACGACAGCCCAACCAGCTACACCCAATCAGGTAAAAGTAAGCCTCTTCAGCAAAGGCAAGCGAACCGTACAACATCATGTGGAGGGCGAACAATCAAACCGCCCATCCTCAGCAAGTTCAAAGCGACCCCGACAGCAATACCAGTGGGAGGTAACGAGAAGTACCCGCCCCATGCAGCAACCAGACTTGATCTGAGGCCAATTTACCCGCCCAAATAGCATTGATCGCCAACCGACCTCTTGCTCGAAAGAGGGATGCACCATCTAGTCATAATAGATCTGTAGCTATGCGTCCTGTCAATTGGAGTATTTGCAAGCTTGCACCGAACCGCAGAAGAGATTTGATTGATCAATTGATATTCAGATTGAGGTAGCAATTCTTTGAAGGTGTGATTGTTTCTTTCTTTCCAAATATAGTAAACAGAGGCTACAAGAGTGAGGCGGAAAGAGAGTGCTTTGAGATTTTTTCCTTTCCACATGTAAGCAGCCCACATAATGTTGGAATGCCAATCAGGATAAGGTCATCTCATCCCAGCCTTACGCCGCATCATTCGCCAAACGGTCTAAGTGAATGGGCACGCAAAAAAGAGGTGGTCATGACTTTCAGTTTCAATGGAACACAGGATACAAGATGCCGGTTGTTGGATGAAAGTGCACACTCGATCCAGAGTGCTAAGTCTTTGGCGAATGGCCAGCCACAAAATAAAGGCATGAGCCAGAGTGAACTTCGGGCCCTAGACAAGGATGAACCAAGCCTCCTTTTCTTTAGCCTCTTGGAATAGCCCATAAGCAGATTTAGTCGAGAAAATCCCGTTGCTGTCAACACACCAAATAACCTTATCTCTATATGAGGGATCAGGGGAATAAGGTGGCATGCTTTCAACAATCTCAGCAACCTCCATGTCAAACGGGTTTGGCCACTTCCAGTTTCCAAGCTTAATGATATCCTTGACTTTTGCATCAATGGGCAAACCAGTTATACACCTAACTCTCTCATTGAACCGCTCACAGAGAGGTCCAAGAGGGTGCTAAAAATCCAGCCATAAGAAGGTGTCAACTCCATTACCAATATGATGTCGAATCTTGGGGTGAAGAGTAGTACGGAGTTTCATGATTTTTCTCCAATTCCATAGAGTTGAATTCGGGATTTTAATGGTCCAGATGCACCTATCTTTGATGCGATAATCATAACACCAAGAAACCCAAACAGAAGCCGGGTCTTTTGTGATGATCCTCCAAAGATGGCGACACAACAAGGCTTTATTCGACGTGACAATATTTTTAATGCCCAATCCACCTTCCTCCTTCGATGTGTAAACATCTTTCCAGGCTACCTTAGCAGTATACTTTCCATCACCGGAACTGAGCCATAGAAAGCGACAGATGGACCTCTCCATTCTTTTCAGTACAATTTTTGGAATGATGAATAAAGAGGCCCAGTAATTGTGGATTGTCGAGAAGATGGATGAAATAAGCTGAAGTCGCCCGCCGAATG
This sequence comes from Nepenthes mirabilis, assembly GCA_025585075.1. NCBI lineage: Eukaryota > Viridiplantae > Streptophyta > Magnoliopsida > Caryophyllales > Nepenthaceae > Nepenthes > Nepenthes mirabilis. The sequence goes on along the minus strand of JAODPA010068144.1, from coordinate 8,493 downwards.
AAAGGCATCTATTCCTCCACGAAGAAATTCTCTGCTGAACTTTATCAAGGAGAGGTTTGCAATCTGAGATGGAAAGCCTAGTGGTAATGAGAGGTACACCCAGATACCGAACTGGGAGATTACCTCGATTGAACCCGAGAATGTTCTAAATTATGTGCTTGGAGTCCTCATTCCCCGAGCAGATAAAGATCTCACTTTTATCAAGGTTTGGAGAAAGCCCCAATAGACTTTCAAATTCCTTGAAGCATTCATGTAAAATCTAAATAGATTTTATGTCAGCTTTGGAGAAAATAAGGATGTCATCCGCAAATCCAAGCATAACCGTTCTTGATTTCTCGCATCACCAATGATACTGAAAGTTAGAATTACACTGGGCTTTGACTTCCAGAATACCATTTAGAACCTCCATCACCAACACAAAGAAATAGGGAGAAAGAGGATCCCCCTGTCTAAGACCCTTGGCACCTCGGAAGAAGCCAACCAACTCGCCATTTAAATTGATAGAGAACGAAGTGGTGGTAATACATTGCCTGATCCATGTGATCATAGGAGGAGGAAAACCCATCAGTTCGAGAACTGCCAACATAAAATCCCATTGGATGGATTCATAAGCCTTCATTAGATCAACCTTCATAGCACAACGAGGGACACTCCTATTCAGGTGATATTTATGAAGTAATTCTTGGGCCAGAAGAATATTGTCGCCAATATTTCTACCAGCTACGAAAGTTATTTGGCTAGTTTCGACTAGAAAAGGCAATGTTGGCTGTAGACGACTGGCAATAATCTTAGAAATGATCTTGTGCAACACATTGCAGTAGGAAATAGGACGAAAGTCAAAAACCTTTGCGGGGACTTGACCTTCGGGATTAAGCTTAAGATAGTAGCATTTATTTGTTTTAGGAGCTTCCCATGGAGGAAAAAGTCTTGGACAGCATCGACGATCGAAGGACCTACTACATTCCAGGCCGCCTTGAAAATTTTAGTAGAGAAACCATCTGGGCCTGGAGCTTTATTATCATCAATCGAGAACAGGGACTGGTGGATCTCCTCAGCAGTAATTGGGCTACAGAGGCCAGGATGGAGATGTTCAGGGATAGACCCTTGGCCCATCATTGCGAGAGCCTCGTAGAACAATCCCAGAGTGGTCAGGGGCCGCCACCTCATCTTCATAGGAGTTCTGCTCCTCCATAGATTTTGTACTCCCGTTTTTGAGATTGTTGTAATTATGAAGGCACACAATCAATAAAATGATTATTTTATTGATAATTTCCTTGCCTTAGTAGCCATTTTTCAATTACTTGTCACTGTGTTGGCCGGCCGACTTGGTCCGTTACACACAAGTTGGTCGTCTGCCTTCATTGAGACATTTGTGGCGCTATCTAATGGACTTAAGTCCTAGAGAAGACATCGAGGTGAATCTTGATGTCGGGTTAAACCTGTTCTATACTTGTACATGTGTTGAGGCTTGGTGGCATTGCCCGAGTGTGAACTTAGGCGGTCAACTTTTTAACGGAGCACTTCTACTCCTGTCGACCATTGTTGACTATCATATTATTTCTTTAAATAGGAGGTCAACACGTGTACTATTTAAACCCCTTAAGATTTTGACCGCGAATGGGCCACTTGGATGACTAAGGTTTAATTCGACCGTTAATAGGCCGCCTAGATGACTAGAGTTTTATTACTACTGTTTATGGGCCACCTGGATGACCAGGGTTTAGTTACGATCGCTTATAGGCCGCCTAGATAATCAGAGTTTAATTACGACCGCTTATGGGCTACCTGGAAGACCAAGGTTTAGTTACGAGCAGGTGAAAACCCGTCTGACATAGGGGCAGTTTAGATCGTATAACCCTACAAGCAGACACACATGCATATGGAAAAGAGAAAAGACAGTACAAATAAGAAAGAAAAAATATGTTCTTTTATTAATGATAAATAATATGTGCAAACATACATATGGATGACCTACCTGTGCCTTCATTAGAAGTAGCGCTTGAGGTGGACCGCATTCTATGTCCATGGAACCAACTTGTCATTCTAGGTCCAGAGTTTATATGCTTCATTTCGCAGAATGGCGGAGACTAGGAAAGGGACTTCCAAATTTGGGGAAACTTTATTTCGATTGGTGGTCTTGCCCGTAACTTCGATGCTTCGCAAGACCAAGTCCTTAACTTCAAAGTGCCACGCTTTTATCTTCTTGTCGTAATAGCGTGTGACTCGTTGTTGGTAGGCCGCTATTCGCAATCTGGCAACGTCGCGGGCTTCCTCTAACAAGTCTAGGTGTTCTCAAATTTTCTGGGAGTTACCTTGTGGGTCAAAGGACTCGATCCTAAGTCTTGGAAGCCCAATCTCAACCAGAATTATTGCTTCAGTCCCACAGCAGAGACTGAAAGGCATCTCGCGAGTCGGTTCCTTGAGAGTCATCCAATAAGACCATAAGACGGAGGGCAGTTCGTCAACCTAGGAGCCCCCTATGTCCTCCAGTTTGGTCTTCAGACCGTGGAGTAGCATACGGTTTGTGACCTCCACTTATCCATTGGCTTATGGGTATGCCACCGAAGTGTGGACCAATTTGATGCCTAAACTAGTGCAATACTTGGTGGAGCATTTTCCAAAGAATTGGGTTCCGTTGTTAGTCACTATGACCTCGGGAAAGCCAAATCTGCTGATTGTGCTCTGCCGAACGAATTCTAAAGTGTTGTGCTGGATGATCTTGGCCAGCGGGGCGGCTTCAACCCACTTGGTGAAGTAGTCAATGCCCACGATGATAAATTCCTTTGCCCAGTAGCAATAGGAATAGGCTGAGAATATCGAGCCCCAATTGCGCCAAAAGCTAAGGAGCCTAAAGAGTCCTCAACTCAGTGGGTAACTGATGGTGAAGATTACCATAGAGTTGGCAATTTTCACACTTCTTCACGAAGTCGATGGCGTTTTTCTTCATCGTTGGCCAGTAATATCCCTGGCACGTGATTTTGAACACTAGGTTTTTGCCATTGATGTCGCTCATGGCGTAGTCTGCCTCCTCAGGAGTTAAGTACCTAAGGTATGGGATCGAGTAGCCACGACCATATAACTATCTGTCGACCATGGTGTACCAGTCGGCCATCTTCTTGATCCGCTTAGCTTCGTATGCGTTATCTAGCAATGTTGCCTCCACCAGGTATCTCTTGTAAGGCGTCATCTAGTTTTCCGTGTTAGAGATTTGCATTGCTTCCTGTTCCTCCGTGCTGAGAGTGCTCAAGACCTCTCGCATGTCCCTCGAGTACTATTCTGGGTTTTCGGCCGCTACTGCCCTAGTGAGTTGGTAGACCTTCCAATTCTTAGCTCAGGGTACGTGGACCAGGGTCACTTTGTCAATTCTCTAGCTGGCTTCCTTCTCCTTGATCAAGTATTTGGCTAAGGAGGGTTGCATGCCTCAAAGCTCCCGTTTACCTGGTTAATGACCAGCTCAGAGTCGCTATAGATGGTCAGTCATCTGGCGGAGCACTATTTTTCTAGTCTTAGCTCGGCTAATAGGGTTTCGTACTCGGCAACATTATTGATGGCTGGGAAGTTGAGTCTAAAGGAGTACTTCACCTCAAACCCATCAGGGGTCCTCAAGACCACTCCAGCGCCACTGCTTGAATCCGTAGACAATCTATCCATATTGAGAACCCATTCTGACTCTTTTCCATGTAATCCTATGTCCTCAGTGTGCTATTCATCAGGAATTGGTGCTGTGGTTTCGATGATGAAATCGGCCAGAGCCTGCCCCTTGATGGTTGGCCTAGGCCAAAATTTAATGTTGAATTCTCCTAATTCGATAGCACACTTTATAAGCCATCTAGAAACATCGGGTTTTTGTAGAATACTCTTCAGAGGTTGGTCAGCTAGGACTACCACGCGATGAGCCTAAAAGTAAGGCCTCAGTTTTCGTGCAAAGAAGACAAGCGCCAAGGCCAGTTTTTCTACGCGTGGGTAGCACATCTCTGCGCTAGTCATTGTCTTACTCACATAGTAGACCTGCTGTTGAGAGTCACAGTCTTATCGTATGAGGACAGAGTTGAAAGCCACTTCTGACACTGCCAGGTAGAGGTATAGCTCCTCTCTGTCCTTGGGTGACATCACCAACAGCGGACTGGCAATGTACTGCTTCAATTCATCGAAGGCTACCTGGCATTCTGCAATCCATTGGAATCCATTTACTTTTATTCCCCTCAAAACCTTGGAAAAAGGTTGATACTTGTCCCCTAACTTGGCTAAGAAACGGGATAAGGCTGTCAGTCATCCGGTTAGCCTTTGAATATCTTTGATACTCCACTATAGAGTCATCTCCGTGAGAGCCTTAATCTTCTTTGGGTTTGCCTCGATCTCTCGTTGAGATACGATGAAACTCAAGAACTTCCCTGAGGATACTTCGAAGATGCACTTAAAAGGATTCAACTTCATTTGATGCGAGTGGAGCACCTCGAAGGATTTAGCCAGATCGCAAATATGGTCATTGGTGGTCTTGCTCTTGACGAGCATGTCGTCGATGTATACCTCCATATTGCAACCGATCTACTTTTTGAACATCTTGTTTATGAGCCGTTGGTAAATGGCACCCGCATTTTTTAGACCAAAGGATATCACCTTATAGCAATAAGTGCCTTGGTTTGTGATAAATGAAGTATGCTCCTCGTCCTCTGGGCTCATTCGGATCTGGTTATAACCTGAGTATGCATCCATGAAACTCAGCAGCTCGTGTCCGGATGTTAAGTCCACCAACAGGTCGATCCTGGGTAAAGGGAAGCTATCTTTTGGGCAGGCTTTATTAACATCGACGAAGTCAATGCACATCTACCATTTCCCATTACTTTTCTTTACCAGGACGACGTTGGAGAGTCAATCCAAGTATTGGACTTCTCTGATAAAGCCGGCATCCAATAGCTCTTTACCACCTCTCAGATTGCAATTAACTTCTCCACAGAGTGGTTCCTCCACTTCTGCCTGATGGGCTTGTGGTCAGGATCAAGGCTCAACTTGTAAACCATTACTCCGGTCAGAATTCCAAGCATGTCAGCAGCGATCCACGCAAAGATGTCAGTGTTCTGTTGTAAGAACGTGACCAGCTCATTGAGCAGTGTCCTGGAGAGTGAGCCCTCAATCTGTACACACCTCTCCAGGTCCTCCGAATTTAGCAGGATTAAATCGGTTACTTAACTAGACTACGCTTGTTGTAGGGTTGCTTCGTCTCGATGGTCAAGCTCTCCTACTGCCTTTATGCTGCCACTTAGAGTGATCTAAGACATGTAGCATGTCCTCCAAATTACTTGGTCGACCAACACTTCACCAATACTGCATATTGTTGGGAGTTTTATCTTAAGGTATGGTATTGAAGTGATAGCTCCGAATGCTGTTAGGCACAGAGGACCTAGAATTGCGTTGTACACGGAAGGTAAGTCGACGACCAAGAAGGTGAGTGTACGACTCGCCGTTCTTGGGTACGTCCCTAGAGTGACCTCTAACTGGATCGTTCCTTGAACGGCCACTGGTTCGTTGTCAAGGCCATAGAGTGGAGTTTCGGTAGGTTTCAACTGACTCTTTTTTAAATCAAGTTTAAAAAATGTATTAAGGTAAAGCAAATCACGAGAACTTCCATTATCAATGAAAACTCATTTCAGTTGGAAGTCGATACTACCGTCTGAAACGAGTACGAATACAACAAGGGGATCTGCGTGAGGGGAGATTACATGGCTCAGGTCATTATTGCTAAAGCTAATGACGTTGTCTTTTGTGCGCTGTTTCTTCTGCCCAGCCTGCTACTCCTTGTGGTCCGCTGGTGTCTTAGCCAGCCGGATTGTGATCATATTGACCACTCTAGCCATGACCCAGTTCCGTGATTGGGAAGGCTCTGGTTCTTCCCCTCCTGAGGTGCCAGATCTCTGCCCAAATTTCCTAACAAACTTAGTAAGGTGGCCTCTCCGGATGAGCTCCTCGATCTCCCACTGAAGCGTCTTGCAATCCTTCGTGGAGTGTCCAAGAGATCGATGGAAATCACAGTACTTGAATGGATTTCCTCCCTCCGCTTTCTTTAGTGGTTTTTGCTACTTAAGGAACTTCTCTCCATGGATCTGCATGAGGACTTTGCACCATGTGTCTATTAGGGGCATTAGGTTAATCGGCCCGTAGTCTCTCCTTTTTGGGGCTCTAGCCCTGCGCTGCTTTCGATGGAAGTAGTCACCGTCGTTGTGCTTCCTCTTTCCCGTAGTTCAAAAAAAGCGAGGTTATTCGATCTGCTCAGAACGCTTAGTTTCGTTGGCCTCCTCCACTGCTATGTAAGCCTTGGTGATAGATTCTGCCTCTCGGAAGGTTTGTGAATTTTTATGCACCAGGTGCCTAAAGAAGTCCCCATACATTAAAGCAAATATGAAACTGCCAAGTTTTATCTCCTTTATGAGCCTAGGGATCCTTCTTGCCTCTGCCACAAAGCGATCCAGGAATTTCCGTGGATTCTCTTCCTACTTCTGCTTGATATGAGAGAGATGTTAAAGCTGCTTCTCTTCTCCGCGGCTAGAGACGTATTGCGCTTGGAAGAGGTCAGAGAGCTCACGAAAGCTCCAGATCGAATATGATGAGAGACCATAGAACCAGATGTGGGCGTCCCCCTTCAGCGTAAGTAAAAAACAATGGCATATGGCCACGTCGTCTAACCCTTGTAAACTCAAATGGGTGTGAAAATGATTGAGGTGATCCATTGGATCAGCGCTCCCCTCGTAAGAGTCAAATGTTGGTATCTTGAACTTAGCCGGCATGGGACAGTTCAAGATCTATGCCGTGAAGGGAGATCCGTACAGAATTATGGCACGTTCATCATCTTTGAGCACGCGTTTCAGGATCTTCTCCACCTGCGAATCCATGGGGATGGCGTTGCCAGTTCTTTTGGAGTTGAGGTAGGTTCTTAACTCTATCCTTTCTCTGACGTGGCAAATAGTCGGCCTGTTACTGCCACCTACAGATCTAACGATCCTAGAGGCTCCCTCCTGAGCCTAAGGGGAGGCGTAAGCCCAAGAGTTTTGGGGATTCCTCCGCTCCGAACTCTCCTCATGAGTCCTACTACCTAAACGTTCTTCGATCCTTGAACGGCTCTCGGCATGTGAGGCCTGTGGAGCCTGAGTGTTGGCCAGCCTCTTGGTCTTCTTGGTCGGTTTCTTCTTCTTCTGTCTTCCTCTCTTGGAGGCTGGAGCAAGGAGAGCTACGGGCACAGCCCCCTACTGACCGTTCTCCTGGCAGGCGTAGAGCATTTGGAGTATTCTATTCATATTGTTCATGTGCTCTATTAGATTCTAAAAAAATGGTGTTGGCATACCGTTGACCACCCCGTTGACCTGATTACCAGCAGAGTGGTCTTGGTCTGGTATGGTCATGTCTCTAGTAGGACCACTAGATTACGTTCTCGTGTTCACCATTCTGTTTGATGAAATGTGAAACAGAGAGAGAGATTGTGAAAAAAAGTGGTTGACTTTTTATAAGCTTCCCATTGAAGGCGCCAATGATACGTCCTAGATCCAAGTTTCGAATAGATTCGGGTTAGGTCAGTTGTTTGAGTCTGGCTCCATCCACTGAATCTGGATCTTACACACCAAAATTATTAATGAGAGGTCAAGTGATGACGGGAGGTTGTCCCACCGTAAACACTCCGACGCTCAAATCAACAAACAACTTTTGAATTAAGAAGATGAAAGTAAAGAATGCAAGGAAATGCAGAGTGTTTAAGATGGGTGAGTGCTCTGATTGAGAGAGGTTTTGTTGGTTCGTGAGGAATGCTGGCTCTAAACACTGTGTTCATCGGGAACATAGTGGCAAAGAAAGAGAGCGTATTTGTAGTCTGAAAAGTGTGAGCTTATTGTAAACGATTAAAGGCGTATCCTGGAGTGAGGACTCCATGGCCTTTTATAAGGACTATTTTGGGCTTCCTTCATTGTGCAGAAGGGTTTAATTCTTGTGCTCTATTAGGATTGCTGCCTTTTTTGGCGTGAAACTTTTATGGCAATAACAGCCGTTAGATTGATTGCCTTCCTTCTGCGTTTTGTAACTGTTAGGGCTTTCAACAAACGGGGAAAGGATTCTGGCGCCTTCTTTTAGGGATGCACGTTGAATCTGCTGTTAACTGTTGCCATTGAGGTTGTCTTCTATGAAAGACGCTAAATTAGGGGAGAAGACCGTCACTAGTCGAGGACAGTTGCGTCCACCAAACTGGGCTTAGCCTACTCGAGGCCTGGTCTGAAGACGTCCTACTGGTCATACTTTCGATCAATGAAACCGTTGACCATCTTGCATAATTTTGGTCAACAAAAGTGCTGACCGTGTTGGGCCCAAGCGGGCCGTCCTATTCATGGGTTTCTCTTGGCTCATTGGCTTTTTGACCGGTCAATGGCAAGCGTTGACCGTCCAGGTGCTAATGGGCCATTATGAATTTGGGTTGTTTCTCCTTCTTAGGTCAACCCACTACTGACGTACCCATCAGAT
>JAODPA010068143.1:0-10321 GCA_025585075.1 Nepenthes mirabilis | reverse complement strand
CATATTCTAGCTCGAATTGACCCAATTTAGATTATGAATGGGTATAGTTATGATTTTTTACCTGAGTGACTAGTTTATATTTAGTCTGACCTGATTTGACGGTCATAAATTTTTATTTAAACTCGATTCATATCTAACCTGAATCCGATTTTAATTGGATTTAGTTTGAGGATAGTGGTGAATAGAAAAAATATTTGGAATAGTTGTTCCTTGATGACTAATATTTTTATTAAAAAAAATCCTTTCTTTTATTCATTATTTTGAATTTGAATTGTTATCCAAATATTATGCCATTGATAAATCACTGCAGATTATAAAGCCACCTACGGCTACTGAGCCTCAGCCCAGAAGCTGGTGTGGTTGGGTTGAATAGATTCTGCCAAATAGAAACAAGGATTGATAAACTCTCCTCAATTTTCTCTCTAAATCCATTACCCGGGAATCAAACAACACGATAAAGTAGCCATAAACCACGAATTTAAACAAAAATAGATAATTACGTGATAGAAAATGGCAATCTATACAAATAAATTACCCAAAACGCATGAATCAACTCCCAAAATTCAAAAGACCAAAGAAAGATAGAAATATATATGTAGTAAGAATTTAAGAAAACGCATACTTGCAGGCCAATTGGGAATCGGAGATGGCAATGTGAAGATTTTGAGCTCAGGAGGAGAGAGATCGGCGATACTATTCCAACAAAGACACTTGCATCCAAACATCCTCGCCGATCACTATTCTCCTCTCCTTCACCCTCCCCTGGAAGAAGATGATCAAATCCCGAATGCTCTGTTTTCCGAAGTTTGAAAACATCCGTGTGAAATCAACCTCAAGCGGGCATATTCCAAGATGCCTAACAAGTTGCCTTTCCGGAAAACCTTTTCGAATTCTGTCTGTGTGTTACCTGCCTTAGGTTTTCTAATTTTTTTCCCTTTCTGTTTTTGTTCTTTTGGTTGTGTGCTTTCCATTTCCTGTGATCCTGTTTTGTTTAGTTCCATTTGATCCCAACTGATTCAGTTGAAACCTTATTATATGTGTAATGTGTGAAGCTACAGGAAAGGAGGGAAGATAATTCCCTCATTTACTCACGTCTACTCTCCTTCTTTGTCCTGTTCTCTCTGTCACTGTCTTCTCCTTTCTGTCCTCCAGTCTCTCTGATCTCTATCTCTCTCCTCTGTTTCTCCTCTTCTCCCTCTAATTTCTCCTTTGCTGGACTCCCCCTTCCCCGTCTTCTTCTCCGATTGCATCTACGGTTGCTATTCAGATGATGAAGCCAATAGGCATGCATCATTTGTGCTTTCATTGAGACACAGCAAAAAAACATAGTGCTGACGCCTGAAAAACAAGTGCTTGACGCACTCAAAACTTCCATCGCTGAGCTTGCTAACACGATGAAGGACTTCCAGCAGGTTACAGACAGACTCGTCGCAAATATTTCTTCTATGGCTTTCACCACGGCACAGATCCAGTCTTCCACGTCTGACATACAGCAATCACTCACAAGACTTGAGCAAAATACTCTCTTGCCAACGAATCCTCCACTATTCATGGCTTCTGCAACAATTGTTGTCCATCCTCTCGCGTTGCCCTCAATCACCGATTTTTTCATGGTGCCATCGAGCGAGATTCCACAGCAGTTGCCGCAAACTTCACCCCAAGCCTCACTCAGAATGATACCAACGTCCCCAGACGCCACCATCGGTCTTCCTCTTCCCTTACCTTTACCGAAAATTTCTTCCTTCATTGTGTTTGTACAATCATAGGCTGCCCCCATCACCACCTCTGTTTCCACCACGACACCCTCCCAAAAATCCCTCACTGAAATCCTTCAGCCGGTAAACCAAAGTGATCGACAGATTTTTCCATCCACACATCTCCTTGACTTTCCAACTCTCTCATCGTTTTCGACTTTCACCATTGTGATTTTATTCCAACCTGCTCAAACCCTACACCTTCCACATGCATCATCGTCTGAATCCGAGGAGGACAACAGCGATATTGAACTAGCTGAGATGGTAAAGTAGATTGAGTCGCTGCAAAGCATCTACAGCAGTGGTGGATCTGATGTTGTGTCGAAACTTAAATGACTGAAACTTTCTCAAAGCGCCGGAGTTAATCTGGAGTGTTATGAGGTGACGGACCCATTCCTGGAAATGACATCAAGCACCATGAACCAGAAGAGTTCGAGGAGTGGCTTCGTCAGTAGCAACGTTGTGAGCTCAATGGTGGCAGAGGCCTCGAAGAGCCTGCTGTACCAACCCCACCTGAACCCCACTATTGCTGCGTACATGACCGTGTTCAAGTTCCTTTCTACTAATACGCAAGGTTTGATGACTTCTACTCTTTTACATTGCTTCATGTCCAGGCCTTGCGATGATATATTGTAAGAACTGTTACTATGGAACCTTGGTTCATTGCCTGAAGCAAGTGGAAGGGCTAAGTTAGTGGAGGACCAAATAGAGGCTAGTCGATCCCCTGTCCAGCTTCCATCGCTCGCCAAGCCATTACTTCACCCCACCACAATTCAACCGAACCTTTCCTCGCAGCACGTCCTTCCACCAAATGTACACTCCTAGAAATTATTCCCTACTGAAATGATTTCACACAGTGGACATGGGTTGTGTTCTCACTGTGATGAGCAGTTCACCCTAGACCATTAGATTAAAACTCCACAATTATTATGTAAGCTAGCTGAGGGCGAAGACTCTGCCCCGACTGTAGCCCCAAGTCCTGGGGTTGATCCCAATAACCTAGGTTTTCCTTTAACAATTATTCAAGAGGCTGATTTTTTTTACCTCCAACATCAATACGCACTCCAACCATTTCCCATCAAGTACTAGTGGAGCATACAATTGATACAAAGCGACCCAATTTCGATCACCCCACATTCATTAAGCAACCAACTCATACCATAGTCACTCTGACCAAACCATGTAACATTGATAACCCATTAGAAAATGATTAACATTTATCTGAGGAAGCTATGCAAAAGGTGCATGAAAAGCAGCTCGTCACTGGGGCCGAGTACAAAGAAGGTGCCTAACTGTCCCTTACTAATAATTCTCAACCAAATAAAGCTAAACCACCATGGTTAGTGAACAAACCTTTGGAAAAAACCGAGGAACCCTCTGGAGATTAGCTTCACAATTTTACTGTTGCATTGCCTCCCCTAGGAAATTCTACTTTTGAGAAACACAATCCTGAATGCGTGATTCAGACCATATCCCAAGAGATGGCAGTTCATAATAAGGATGAGACCATTTCCATTCAATTTTTGGAGTACAATTTTGGAGCAAGAATTCAGATCACAAGGGTGCTTATAAAAATGCCTGAAAATATAAACACGGCAAAAAAGCTGATAATGAATCTCATAGCAGTGGCTGATGCTGGAGACTCAACTCCCTTTGGGGCTAGGAGATTCATTGTGATAAGGGCTGTAGGAGCAGCGGAAGTAATTCTAATAAAATTCCAAAACATGAAGATTGGGATAATCATAGCCAAAGGTCGAGATACAATAAAGAGTTTACAGATAAGATCAATAACACGGATCCAGTTTATACCATTGCATATTCCTATTGGAAATAAATTTAAAGAGAAGATAGTACGAGTGAGTGGAAATGGAAGACAAGTTGAGATTGTTACGAAACTCATAAAGGACGTCATGAATCAGCCGGTAAGGTCACCTTTCTCCAACAACTACACCTTGCAAGCCCATCGCCCATGTGGACATGTTGGAAAACCACAGTGGACATGCCTCATTTCTCCCGATCAGCCATATGGGTACCAACAAAAAAGGCCTTACCCATCTCAGAATCAACTGTACCCTCTATCTTATGATAACTATCCACCAAAAAGCTACAATGAGTTTGGCTATTATTCTTATAGAGCTGAGTTTGAACATCTACAACTTATCGTACCACTATGGGCACTTCTCATTCTCAAGCAAACTATGATTACAGATAGTTGAGGGCTCCGACCCATGGACATCAACTCACTTCACACTCTCAAGCCGCACCACCAGAACTATCAGGTTCCTCCAGCCCTATGGAGGACACAGGACATCTCAGCTAGAAGCCTATCATTGCCATTACAACGGCAACTCTTTATCAAGACTTTTCTTTTTCAATCTTGAGGATAAGGTTTCTTTAATGAATAGGGTAATGTTACGTTCCTTAGGTTTTTAGATTTTTTTTCCTTTCTGTTTTTCTGTTTTTGTCCTTTTGGTTGTGTGCTTTCCATTTCCAGTGATTTTGTTTTGTTTGGTTCCATTTGATCCCAACTAATTCAGTTGGAATCTTATTATCTATGTAATGTGTGCAGTTACAGGAAAGGGGAGAAGATAATTCCCTCATTTACTCACGTCTACTCTCCTTCTCTGTCCTGTTCTCTCTCTCACTGTCTTCTCCTTTTTGCCCTCCAGTCTCTTTGATCTCTATCTCTCTCCTCTGATTCTCCTCTTTTTTCTATAATTTATGTTCTGCTGGACTTCCCATTCCCCGTCTTCTTCTCCGATTTCGTCTACGGTTGCTGTTCGTATGTGACGAATCCGATGGACACACATCACTGTACTTCACTAGAGGCCCGAAAAATATAGAAAAGATACGCATGAACGAAATATCTAGCAACAAGAAGGAAAATTAATGGAAGCTCAAACAAAAAATTCTGACAAGGAGCCCGGTTCAACACTCTCTCTTTCCTTGGGGAATAACTTGGCTGATGATTAAAGGCAAATTCACCGTAAGGTGATGAAATCGAAGCTACTCTTGTTTTGGTTTTTTTGAAATGTCAATGCCGAAATGTCATCACCTTCACCCGAAAGAAGCCAAAGAAAATACGGTTTGGGGCTTATCAATCAACCTCGATCTCTTCAACCATTCCCCTGATTTTTTCCTCTCTCTTTCCTTGTCGAGTTGCAGCAGTAAGAGGAGAAAGTCCCTGCATTCTGATTCCGTTTTCATTGTTGTTGAGATTTTGAAGATGATGAAGTATCTTTCATGATTCCCTCCTGCAGAAATTACAGAAGAGAAGCCAGTGGGTATTTTATCGGCCTTGAAATAAAGCTCTTCAACTCTTCCCAACAAAAGATAATCAGGACCATCCTTAAGAGGAAATCAAGGCCTTTTGATGATACTAAAAGAACTGGTATTATTACATTATGTGACGCTATAGAAATGAAAGGGGATATTGACAACTGTTGGGATTTTTGAGTCATTTTCTTGTTAGTCACACACTTATTTGAGATATCATCTAGTGGTTCGTCAGAGACCACACGAGTCTTGGTTGAATTGGGAAAACAATTATTGAGTGGCACATAATCGGTATTTGATCCAAGCATGTGCACCAGTCATCTGTGTTAGAGGCACTCAAGGACTGCTTGGAAAGTACACGTGTGCACTTTGTCCAGAATAGATATGCATATGTAAGCACACGTGTATATTTTGTCTAGAGTATTCAATGCCTGTGGCATGTCGTAGGGGCACTTGTGCGCCATGTATACAGTGTATTGATGCCTAATGAGCATCTATTAAGTATTTGTGCGTCATTCCTAATATAAAATTGTCTTAACATGATTTTAGTATTATTATAGTCCTTTCAGTTTAGAATGCCGACACGGTGAATAAAAAAAAAGAGAAAAGAGAGAAAAGGAAGATTGGCTCATTTGTTTGAGTACTGAATCATGTTTCATTCTTTACCGACTTTGGGTTCATTGATTCTTACTGTGAGTGATATTTTATTGATAATATTTTTTCTCTTTTATCTTATATTCTTTATTATTTAAACTTATTTCAATAAGATGTTTATTTCTATAAGAGATTGTGTCCTTATTTTTGTTGGAGGTTTTTATAATCCAAACTCATTACTTAGTTAATATTTTTTGGAGTTATATTCCTGTGCTTTTTCTCTTCATTCCTAAAAGGATTTTTCATATAAAATTTTATGTATCAAATTATTTGTGATTATTATTATTTATTGTACATCACCGATTCATCTCAACCCAGGTCAAACATGTAGGTTTAGAATCCTATAAATGGTATCAAAGACCAATTCTTGTTGTGATAAAACTTGTTTAAGTAGATAGAGGGTGAAAATAAGATGATTTACTTAAATAGTTCTAACTATGATATTTGGTAAAGTAAAATGAAGGATTTATTATTTGTTAAAATAATACATTTTCCTATATTTATGCTTAAAAACCAAAATCTAAATATGATGAGAAATGTGTTTTTGAATGTGAATAAGTTTGTGGCAATATTGGACAATTTATTTATGATAACGTCTACAATCCCATTCAAATTGAAACACATACAAAAATATTTTATGAAAAGTTTAAAATACTTTATAAAAATCACTTTACTTTATCACATTTATTGATTATTATTCAAGGAAGTTATAGGTGTATCCCTTGAAGTCAAAAAGATCAATCCTTTAATGTCTTTAAATAATTTCATACATTGGTTGAGAGATAAACGAAGAAGTTAGAGTATATTCGGAGTGATAATAGAAAGAAATATATCAGAGTATTTGATGTGTATAGTCAAATGCACGAAAGTTGGCACCAAATGACTCCACCAAAAATACCATAACTAAATGGTTTGACCAAGAGGATGAATAAAATGCAAACCAAAAGAGTTTGTTGCATGCTTTCGAAGGTGAAACTCCTCAATTAATTTTAGGGGGAAACTTTGAATATCATAACCCATGCAATTTACCTACCTCTCACTAAGTAGCCTACCGAATGGAAATGTATTGGAAAAGGTGTGGTCCGAAAAACGATTTCTTATAATTACTTATGCGTGTTTGGGTGCAAATTCTTTATCCATATTTTAAAGGATGGGAGGCCCAAGCTCAAGTCGAAGACAAAACAATGCATCTTTCTTTGTTATGAGGAATACAATTTTGATTATTAATTCTATGATCCAATAGAGAAGAAACTTGTGAGATTAAGGAATGTGGTGCTCATAAAAAATGAGACTATCGAGGATATCGACAAAGCGGAGAAGGTAATTTCTAGCAATAACAACAACCAACTTTATGATATGAATCCTAAATCTTTGACACCAATATCAGTTCAAGATAAAGACGGTGATTAAGGTGATATTAAAGGTAATGAAGATCGTGAGACTCCCATCCTTGATGGGATAATGTGGAAGATTATGCTCATCATGATGTTCTCAGACCTGCAGAGACCATTCTATTTTGATGATCCATGAGAAATCAAATATTCTCCTCTTGCTTATTGGTTGATTAGTATGTGTTGTTTACCTTTGATGGAGAACAAGAATGTTTTGATTAAGCGATGGAGGATGAGCACAGGTCAGTGTGGATGGAAGTCTTATAAGGTAAGGTGAAGTTCTTACAAAAAAATCACACTTTCAAGTTGATTGAATTGTTAAATGGCAAATGTGCTTTGAAAAATAGATGGGTTTTTCATTTAAAATTTGAAGAGAACAACCCACAATTAATGTACAAAGCGAGATTGGTTGTGAAATTGTTTAATCAGTAAAAGAACACCGAATTTGAGGAGACCTTTGCTCCATTTGTGCAGATGTTTTCCATCAGGGTGATTCTTAGATTGGCTATGATTTTTGATATAAAAATTTAACAACTAGATATGCAAATGGCATTCTTCTATGATAATCTTAAGGAGAAAATCTATATAGAGTAGTTAAAAGGATTTCGAGTCAAAGGAAAGTAGCATCTAGAATGCCATTTAAAGAAAAATCTTTATAGGTTAAAACAAGCCCTTAGATAAGGGTGTAAGAAATTTGAATCTGTAATAGTAAGTCAAGATCGCCAAAAGACAATTTCAAACTATTGTATTTTCATCCACAGATTTTCAAAAGATGATTTCATTATTCTTCTACTTTATATGGATGACATGCTCATTATAAGTCAGAATGCCTCATGGATTATAGAGTTGAACGAATAGTTTGGAAAACCCTTTGCTATAAAAGATTTGGAGCTAGCAATGCAGATTTATGATATAAGAATATTTTGTGAACAGAAAGCAAAGAAGTTGTTCATGTTGCAAGAGAGTTACATTAAAAAAGTACTTCAATATGAAGAAGTCTAAATCGATAAGCACTCTGTTGGCCAATTAGTTCAAGTTCAACACTCAACAATGTCCTACGAATAATGAAAAAGTAAGTATGAGACACATCTCTTATTATTTGATTGTGGGCAACTTGATATATGCAATAGTATGCACGATACTGGATATAACTCATATGGTTGGAACAGTCAACAGATTCCTTTTCAAACCAAAAAAAGAATATTAGTCTGTAGTGAAATAGATATAGATGTATTTTAAAAAAATTTCTAAAATGTGTTTGTGTTTCAAAAATAACAAGCTGCTTCTAGTCAGGTATACAGATACAGACATTGTGAGCAATATTAACACTCGAAAGTCCCCCTTAGTTTATCTAATTATATTTACGAAAGGAGTTGTATCATGGCAATCAAGACTATAAAAGTATGTTACTCTCTCTACTACCGAAGCGAATTAATTATATTACAATGACGATAGAAAGTTAGGAGATGTTATGACTAAGGAAGTTCATCTAGGAACTCGACTTTAGGTAAGAACGATATATACTATTTTGTGACAATCAAAACACTATCCACCTTTGTAGGAACTCATCATTTTATTTTAGATCAAAACACCTTGATGTGGATATCATTAGGTGAAAAATATTCTTGTTTTGAAGTTGTTAATATTTAAAAAGGTCAAAATCGAAAAAAATAGCCCTCATAAGGTCGTGAGAAAAACTTTATTGGATTTTTAGATTATTTCCTTATTAATTTCATACTTATTTGATAAATCGTCCAATAGTTTATCCAAAGCTGCACGAGTCTTGTCCAAATTGGAAGAAATTATTAAGTGACGCATGATTGGAACTGATCCTAGCATGTGCGCCAATTGTCTAGATTGGATGCGCTTAAAAAGCACCTGAGAGGCGCACAGATGTACATTATCAAAAATAGACTCGACCGATACACGCTTTAGAGACACATATAGACATTTTGTCTAGAGTGTTTAGCACTCGAGATGTACCTAAGGGACACTTGTGTACCATATACATAGTATGTTTGTATTTGATGAGCATTCGTTTACTGTTCCTAATATAAAATCATTTAACGTAATTTTAATATTATTAATTATCATCCTTTGAGTTTAAAGTGCCGATACAGTGAGAAAAAAAAAGCGAAAAAATAGAAGAGAAAGATTTGTCAATCTATTTGAGTTTCGAATTGTATTTTATTCTCCACTAACCTTACGTACGTTATTATTATCTTTGTGAAGGACATTTTATTGATCATATTTCTTCCCTTTTATCTTATTTTTTTTATTGTTAGGCATATTTCTATAAGGTGTTATATTTTTATATTTGTTGGAAATTTTTTTAAATAAAACTCATACTTAGTGAATATTTTTAAACTTTTAGTCCCGTAATTTGTTTCTTCATTTCTAAAGGGATTTTTTGTGCAAAATTTTATTTTTCTAATTATTTACAATCATTATTTTTTATTATGCATTATCAATTCATCTCTACATGGGTTTAAACAAGAAAGTTGGAACCCTATAACAACTGCCCTTGAAGTATCAAGAAAAGGTTCACGACAAATGACATGAACCACCAATCTTGGCTGCTTATTGGAAAGGGAGTAGCCAAAGAAAAAATACTTGCCCACTTGTTAGAGAATGAGGCATGCACTATGCACACTAGAGACGGCTCATGAGTGGTGATTTGGGACTATGACAATGACACTTCATATCAATTAGAATCCAAGAATGTATAGTCAATCTGAAGCTACATTCTCAGTGACATTTGGAGAATGTAATTCATTAATAGTTGTTGGGTTTTTAGCTCTCTTTTTAATAAATTTTACACCCATTGACTTGTTATTTAGTAGCATGCCCGAGTAGAGATGTCAAACAAAGTTGATCGAGGATTAGTCGATGGTCGGTCAAGAAATAAAGTGCACTGGAGGTTCGCATGATACTCATAAGAGGTCAGTCGAGTGTTATTCAAGAGTAAGCCAAGTAATTGGATTCATTGGAGGATAGTACAATGATCGTATGAGGGCTAGCTAAACAAAAGTTATTCCTAGAGAACCAAAAATATTTGCTCCGGATAGATGATCGTATATCAATCCTAGCGGGGGCAGCATATGGAGGGCATTGTACCCTTACTATATCTCATTTTTCTTTTATTTTTTATTATTCGGATATATCATTATAAGGTATTGTACCCTTATTTTATTAGATGGTTTTGTAACTAAATCTTACTATATATTGGATATTTCTCAAACTTAT
>JAODPA010068142.1:0-10321 GCA_025585075.1 Nepenthes mirabilis | reverse complement strand
TTTTAATATAAGAACATATTCTTTTAAAAGATCCACACGTTCGATGAAAATAATGAAATCTTTAAATATTTAGTAAAATCAAACAAAATTTTAAAACATTTGGTGAGACACGTATACATGCAAAAATATTTGAAAAATAGGTGCAGATGGTGGCATGTATGTACTGTAAAATAAGAATTGAAAATAAAATAGAAGGATTTTGACAATAGATTAAAGAATAAGATTAGATATATTTACTTTAAATTTTAAATTTGGCAGATTTGATATAAAAAAGTTCAAATTTTCTTTTCTTTCCATTCTTTCTCTTTTTCATCCTCTTTCTGCCTTTTATTTCTCTCTTTTTTCTCTTTTTTCCATGCAAATAATAAAAAATTAGACAAAGATCCTTTATATATCCAATCAGTGTACGAGCATAAAACAGGTGCATATCAGGCTCCATTGAATAATATAGGCCCACACAAGCACTGCATTAGGCATACTTCGAGTGCCACACATTCCGTCAAATGCACATAAGAGAATCCCTCATGTGCATTGCTTCTGCCTAAAACACAACTAGTGTGGGAATAGGTGTCAATCAGTTGTTAAGCCTAATTTTCTTAAATTAATTTTTTCTTAAATTTTTTATCATGCAATTATTTTTCATATTTACTTAATGAATAGAAATTATAATATCATAAATACGAAAGAAAATTAGCTGTTATTGACTACAATCAATGACCTTATAATATGATGATTAGATGATTTAATGGTATAATAATCTTACGATCTAAGAGTCGGTCAAATCAAAATTGCAGAGTATTTGATCACCTGCTGATCATTCCGGTCACTAAAATTCAATATTAATCTCAGAACATTCAGCCTACACAAAGAGATTCGAAGCTTATCCTCCAAAACACTTTCTCCTAACTGAGAAGGATATATCCTTATCTCGACCTTTTCTGAAACGGGGCATACAAGTTATGCACCCAAAATGACAAAATTATCCCTAGGATATCGAATGTCTCTCATCTCAAAAAATATTATTTGTAAATGTACGTGTAATCAGGTAAAGTTAGTATGCATAATCTGAAATGCTTGTAAAATGTGTTAGATTTTATAAATAAAATGTTTATTTATTTATTTTATCAATGTGAATGCTTGTTTGTCATTTTATAAAATTGTACGACCTAGACTACTCTTAAATCAGTTGTGATCTATTCACCTACCCCTCAAACCACCACTTATTGAACAGCCATAATGAGGTCAGATTATAAAACTTGGTCAAGATACCAAGTGGCCCTCATGAGGTCAAAGGCTAAAAACTTATGTGGTTTTCTTAAAGCACGAATGTAAATACCTCCAATAAAAAGAGATAGCATTATCAACTGACTATGATAAAAAAAAAAAAACAAAAACTAAACACATTAGAGCTCTGATACCTATTGGTATGTCCAAATGACAGAACACACGTGTGGACGATAGCTTAAATCATCTCAAGAGTTTGGTATTTAAGTCTATAATGCCCGACCAACTAATATATATATAAATAATAGAAAGAGAAAGAAGATAGACATAATTGTAACAAATTAATTTTATTCTTTTACAAAAATATTACAAGTACAAGATAAAAAAATATTTATTCCAGTGGAGGATCGTCATGAGGTTGTGTGGTCTTCTGTAAAGGCTCCCGGGACTCCACATCATCTCTAAGATGGTATAAGACATCTGATCTGTTTTGAGTACTAGCGTTCTTTAGATAGAATATGGAAATGGAAATGCTAGGAGCCACCATCTTAATGATGTATCGGCAATCGTCCCAATATTTATACTTCATCACCTATTTGATGTCATTCAAACTAATGGAAATCTGAAACTCACTCTTTAGTCTAAAGTTTTGGTCACGGAAAAGAGCGTACTACTACTTCGTCTCAAGCAACTCATGTTTGAGACGAAAAATACGCACCTTGAAAGCTAAGAACTTTTTTTCTCAATATAATTGTGAGACAAGCGGTAGACAATGGAGACGAGACGATGAGCTAGGTCTTGAAGCTGCAAGAGAAGAATAAGTTAGCAATTAAAAAAATAAAAAATAAAGAAATTAATGAAAGGCTTGGCCAATACATTAGAAAAGGATGAGTACCCTATGGGAGCATCACTCGTAAGAACCTTCAAAACTTCCCGGACCTTTGGCTCCAAGGGCTCTGCAGCGGCTACCTCAACTGCCTCACTAACTCTTTTAGCAAAAATATCCCCCTGGGTTTCAAGCGTTGGGCTCGAAACCAGATGTTTTGAATGCTGTCTCATATGCTGCTTCCCCCTCGACCTTCGACTTGGGGACCTCCAAGCATGGCACATTTGCCACCTCAACTTGTCCTTCGGCCTTATCTTCATCTCTGGCCTTGGACATATAGGGCTCAGAAGAAGGTGCCTCGACAACCTCAGTAGGAAGTTCTGGGATGACCATCGTTGGGATGCTGGCCTCCAGAACCTCAACTTGAGGCACCTCCTCGGCCTCCCCAAATTGAGCCTTATTGATCCAAGAAGCACCTTTAGCAAAACTGGCAGGAAGATCAGGCAAGAGCTCCACAAACAGAGATGGTAGAACGATTGACACCCTATATGAGGCAAAGGTTGCAGTTGGGATAGGAATATCTTCAACTCCAACCTTAATATTACCCATAACAACAGACTCCGAAGGCTCACCATCTTAATCTGGTTTGACGGCTCCAAACATTTGGGCCGAGGAAGTAGGTATTGGGTCCATCCTAACCGACGACCTCTTCCTCCTAACAAGTCGATCGATGGTGGCTTTGTCGTTGGAGGAGGACTCGGCCGAGGTCTCCTTATGCTCGGACGCCTGAGTTGAAGGCTCACTTATTTGTAAATGCCTCCGTTTTGTGTTCAACTTCCTTTTAGGAACCGATGGTGTTGGAGGCGCGTCCGACCTCTCTAAAAGAGACTCCCATTTGTCCTGAGTCAAAGACTTAGACAACAGCTATCGGTTCTTCTTATTCTCGCTGAAGGAGCCGACCTTTTTTCTAATAAGATCTGTCAATGCCTTAGTTGACTCTTTCTCGTGCTCAAGCATTTTAGTTTTGAAAGATGCTGAAACTTGGCCCTCTTTATTGGAAAGCTCCCATCCATAGGGAGTCGCCAAGAAGAAAAATCGGTCTTTTCATCTTTTGGTTGAATCAAGGTTTTCCTCACTAAACACAAACTCAAGGTGATAAGAGACTGAAATCCAATCAACTCCATGATAAAGTCTAAAAATTACTTTTACGGCCTTGGTGTCCAACAATAGGCCATAAATATGAGCAAAAATATACATAGAAACAAAATACCTAACGACGTTAGGTTGCAACCTTACAACCGAGTTGTGGAAAGCTATCATGATTCTATATAGTTCTGGCACCATTGGAAATTTGAGCCCTCTTTTGCGATAAGTCTCGTATACAATAATATATTCCTCTGGTGGAGAACAAGCTCTGCCACCCACTCCAAGCAAGAGATATACCAACGAGCTCGGAATCTTGTACGAGCACAACGGTAATCAACATCAGTCGATGTGAAAACCGACTGGATATCGTTAACTCTAGGAGTCATTCGGAAAGATTGAGAAATTTTGAAAGGAGGAAGGAGATAAAAGGGGTTCAAAGAAAGCAAAGAACGATAGGTTTTTAGAAAATTGTGGGAATGAATGATTTCAAACAATTTAAAGTAAAATTATTTGAATCAAAACGACGTCGTAGGAGGAAAATTTAAAAAGACGCATCTCATCATAACGACGATACATGTCAGCGCCCTGTAGGTTGTACAACACATCAATCGTTCAAAGTCAGTAATGATGACTGCTATAATTTAGAGAACGGCACAAGACTCAAAGAAGTTCATATTTAATACTGCTGCTGGTGACACAAATGAAATCCGTCAAACTAGAAGCCCTCATCTGGATGTCTAATGAAGCTCGTTGGACTGAGAGTCATCGTTCAGGAAGTCGATGAAGTCCTTCGGACTAAGAGAATGGGTTTGGACAACTATCCTCAGGCATTATATCGGAAGGCTAAACTTTAAGCCTCCCGGTATGGGGGGCTAATAATAGGTATAGTTGTTAAAGACCCAAGAGAAAAGTTTGTCAAAAGATTCAACTCATAATAAAATAGAGATCTAATCGGCCCATATAATCCAAAGTTGGTGGCTAAGCATGTCGATTTTATCTGGACAGTTTACTTCCTGAATGGAAATAAAACCAACTCTAACCGATCGGAACATACAACATTTTATATAAACCCCTCCTTTCCAACAGGAGAAAGGGATGAAGGAGAGGGGGATGTCGCTCAAGTAAAAGCCTAAAAGGCGAACAAAAGATAGTCTTAAGACGCTTCAAGCGTACAAATTCTATCTCATTAAGATGCTTTTAACTAAGTGCACATTACAAAACTATTTTGACAAATATTTTTATTTTACATAATTTATTTTCTTTTCACAAAGAAAGATTACTGATTTGACTGTCGAAAAATATATTGGGGAGTGAGTCCCGTCAATTATTTGATCATATATTTATTGTATTGTATAAAATTCAGATTCGGAGCATACGGAGACCGGACCTGCGTCAAACCGATCAAACAGTGTAGAATAATTCCTGGCTCCCTAATTCGTATAATAATCCAACTTCGAAGACGCATCAGTAAGATAAAAATTTTATATTAAATTTAATTTTATGGCATTGAGTTCAGTCTTGATTCGACAATAATATAACGGGCAACGACCTATGTATTATGTAAGCAAAGTCTTGACCGACACGAAGACCCAATATTCTCATGCCTAAAGGATTGCCCTAGCACTTGTCTATTATATTCTAAAACTTCTTCCTTATTTCCAAGCATTCAAAATTATCGTTCTAATAGACCAACCGTTAAAAGGAATCTTATAGAGCTGAACATGTCAGGATGACTAGTCAAGTGGGCCATTGAGTCAGGAGAATTCGACGTAAAGTTCCAACTGAGGTTGGCCCGAAAAGGCCAAAACCTGCCAAACTTCATAGTTGAAATAACACCAACTCTGAAAACTCTCAACCTCATTGAGACCGACGGATAGTAAAGGGCTTCTGCATGGACCATTGCACATGGATGGATATTCAATACAAACAGGCAGTGGTGCCGACGTGATTCTAAGTACTCCTGATGGGTCATAAATGAAGTACTTAATGATCATTGAGTTTCTGGCGACAAATAATGTTACAGAATATGAGATGTTGCTTGTCGGATTTAGATTGGCCAAAGTGCTCAGCCAAGAACGTGATCGTCTACAGTAACTCAGAATTGGTTGTCAACCAAGTCCGAGAAAATTTTGAGACTTCCAACCCACAGCTTTCTATGTATCTATTCAAAGTTTGAGTTTTGACTTTGACATTTGACAGTATGGAGACGATCCATAACCCAAGGGAAGAGAACGGGCAAGCAAACTGACCAGCAAGGGCCACAGTGATCGGAAATCCTGAGTAGTACCCATGAGAAATGCGTGAAATGCTGAAATTTCTAGCATAAACCACCCAGAGCTAGAGATGATGCAGATAACCGATACAGAAAGTTGGATGACTCCTTACAGAAGATATTTATCCAGTGACATGCTACCAGAGAACCTAGATGAGGCTAAATGTGTGAAAAAGATAGCAAGTTGGTATACCATCATAGATAGGAAGTTGTACCGATGTGGGTATTCCATCTAATACCTACGGTGTTTCACGCTAGAAGAAACTGACTATCCGTTGGGAGAGGTATATCTTGGTATTTGTGAATCTCATATTGGGGTAAGAATCTCGCTTTCAAACTCATGCGGCAAAGTTACTATTGGCTCACTATAAAGTATGACGCCATGGACTTTGTACAGAAATGTAAGAATTGCCACATTCATAGAGATCTCACCGATCAACTACACACCGAACTCCAAACCATGCAATCTCCCTGGCTCTTCGCACAATGGAGGCTCGATATCCTCCGATCTCTTCTAGTTATGTCCGGACAAAGGAAGTTTATAATTGTCGGGATCGACTATTTTACGAAGTGGGATGATGCCATTCCTCTAACTCGAATCACTGAGTAGAATGCGACAAAGTTCGTCCATCAAAGTATTATGTGTAGATTTAGCATTACAGAAGTCATAGTAACCGACAATGGGATCCAATTCACTAACAAGCCATTTACAAAATATTGTACTTACTTGAGGTTAAGATTGGTTCACACATCCATTACTTACCTACAAACCAATGACAAGTAGAAGTTACCAATCACACACTGATACATGGTTTAAAAATGAAACTTAAAAGTGCTGGGGGTTATGGGTGGACGAGCTGTCATATGTATTATGGTCCTACAAGATGACGGCCAATGAGCCTACCCATGAGACACCATTTAGCCTATACTATGGGACTAAGACGTCATTTCAATAGAGGTCGAACTGCCCAATCTTCGTATCAAATGTTTTGATTCACTTAACAATTCTCAAATGCTCCGAAAAAACCTTGACATATTTAAAGAGACTCGGGACATGGCACGATTGCGAATGATAGCTTATTAGTAACAGATTGCCCAATATTATAAAGAAGGTAAAAATGCGCCAATTTGAAGTGAAAAATTTAGTCTTACAAAGTATTGAAGCTACTGACAAAAATGTCGATCAGAACAAGCTCTCGTCTAATTGGGAAAGGCCTTTTCTTATCTTGGTCATTCTCCAAAATGGGGAGTATAAGTTACGCATTAAAAATAACAAACTTGTTCATAGGATATGGAATACCTCTCACTTGAAAAAATATTATTAGTAAATATACGTGTGACCAGATAAAGTTAGTATACATCATCTGGAATGTTTGTAAAATGTGCTACATTTTATTAATAAAATAATTAATTATTTATTTTTTGTTCATATGAATACTTGTTTATCATTTTATAAAATTGCACGATCTAGGATGTTCCAAAGTTAGGCGAAGTCTATTCATCTGCCCCTCAAATCACAAATTGGTGGCCAATAAAACTCGATCATATTATCGAATGGCCTAACTAGATTAGATTGTAAAACTTAGTCAAGATGACAAGAGACCCTCATGAGGTGGAAGGCTAAAAATTTAGAGAGTTCCTTAAAACATGAATACAATGACCTCCATTTAAAGGAGATAGTATTGTCAACTAACTATGATCCAAAAACTTTAAACCAGACACACTAGAACTTTGATACCCTTTGGTATATCCGAATGACAGAAGTCATGTGTGAACGATGGTTTAAGTCATCTCAAGAGCTCGAAATTTAAGTCTATAATGCTCGACCAACTTGTATATATATATAGGTATGTATATGTATATGTATATGTATATGTATATGCATGTATGTATAAATAACATAGAAAGAAAGAAGATAGACACGATTGTAACAATGTCATTTTATTTCTTTACAAAAATATTACAAATATAAAATAAAAAAAATATTTATTCCAAATGAGGATAGTCATGAGGCTATGAGGTCTTCGGCAAATACTCCCAGGATTCCACATTGTCTATGGGACGGTACAACACACCTGATCTGTTTCAAGCACTAGCGTTCCTTGAATAGAATATGAAAATAGGTATGTTAGGAGCCACCATCTTAATGATATATCAGAAAGGCCGATACAGTCCCAATATTTATATTCCATCACCTGCTTGATATCATTCGAACTGATGGAAGTCCGAAACTCACTCTGTAGACTGAATTTCTGGTCATGGAGAAGAGTGTACTACTTCATCTCAGACAACTCATGTTCAAGACAGGAAACACGCTCCTCCAAGGCCAAGAACTTCTCTTTCTCAATATAATTGTGAGATACATGGTTAGCATTGGAGACGAGATGATAAGCCAAATCTTAAAATTATAAGAGAAGAACAAGTTAGCAACTATAAAAACAAACAATAAAGAAACTAAGGAAATGTTTGGCTAATACCTCAGAGAAGGATGAGCTTCTTGTGGAAACATTATTTGTAGGAACCTCCAAAACTTTATGGACCTCTAGCTTCGAGAGCTTTGTAGCAGCCACCTCAACTGCCTCACTAACTCCTTCAACAAAAACATCCTCTTGGGCCTCAAGCGCCGGGGGCTTGGAATAAGATATTCCAACTGTTGTCTCGAATGTTGTTTCCCCCTCGACCTCGGATGTAGGGGCCTCAAAGCATGGCATGACTGCCACATCAACTCATCCTTCAACCTCGTCTTCATCTCTAGCCTTGGACGTTGGGGGCTCAGAAGAAGGTGCCTTGATAACCTCAGTAGGAAGTTCCAAGACGACCACCTCTAAGATGCTAGCCTCCAGAACCTCGACTTGAGACACCTCCTCAGCCTCCCCAGACTGAGTTTCACTGATCCGAGAAGCACCCTCAACAAAGCTAGTAAGAAGATCAGGTAGGGGCTTCTTAGCCAGTGATGGCAGAATGACCGGCACCCCATATAAGACAAGAGTTGGAGTTGGAATAGGAATATTTTCGATTCCAACCTCAATATCACCCATTGGAATAGACTCTGAAGGCTCACATTCTACATTTGGTCTGATGGCCCCGAACATTTGGGCCGAGGAAGAAGTAGATATTGGGCCCATCCTTATCGACGACCTCTTTCTCCTAACAAGTTGGTCGATGGTGGCTTCATCATTGGAGGACCCGGTCGAGGCCTCCTTATGCTCGGGCGCTTGGGCCAAAGGCTCACTTATTTGTAGAGGCCTCTATTTTCTCTTCAACTTCCTCTTAGGAATTGATGGTGCTGGAGGCGTGTCCAACCCCTCCAAAAGAGGCTCCCATTTGGCTTGAGTTAGAGACCCAGCCAGTAACCATCGGTTCTTCTTATTCTCGTTGAAGGAGCCGACTTTTTTCTCAATAAGATCTGTCAATATCTTAGCCGACTCCTTTTCGTTAGAGAGCTCCCATCCAGAGTGAGTTGACAAAAAGAAAAACCGATCTTTCTATCTTTTAGTTAAGTCAGGGCTTCCCCCACTCAACACAAACTTGGAGTAAAGAGAGATCGAGATTCAATCTACTCCATGATGAAATCCAAAAATTACTTTTACGGTCTTGGTGTCTAACATCAGGCCATGAATATAAACAAAAATACACATAAAAAGTAAATAGCTAATGACGTTGGGTTGCAGCCTTACAACCGGGATATGGAGATCCGTCATGATTCTATATAGTTTTGGCGCCATTGGAAATCTGAGCCATCCTTTGAGATGAATCTCGTACATAATAATATATACCTCTAGTGAAAAACAAGCTTTGCCACCCACTCTAGGCAAGATATATATTAACGAGCTCAGAATCTTGTATCGAGTACGAATGTAATCAACGTCGATCGATGTGAGATCGACTAGATGTTGTTAACTCTAGGAGCCACTAGAAAAGATTCGAAAATGTTGAAAGGAGGAAAAAGATGAAAGGGGTTCCAAAAAAGCAAATAACGAAAGACTTTCAAAAAAGTGTAGGAATAAAATATTTCAAACAATTTAAAGCAAAATTGTTTGAATCAAAATGACGCCGTAAGAGGAAAATTCAAAAAGACATGCCTTATTATGACAGCAATATGTGTTAGTGCCTTGTAGGCTGTACAACACGTCAATCGTCCAAAGTTAGTAATGATGACTTGCACTATTCTGAGAATGGCACAGAACTAGAAGAAACTCATATTTAATGCTGCTGCTGAAGGTACATATGAAATTCGTCGAACTAGGAGCCATTGTCTGGATGTCTAATGAAGCTCGTCAGACTGAAAGTCATCATTCAGCCAATCAATGAAGCCCTTCGAATTAAGAGCATGGGTTCGAACAACTGACTATCCTAGGATATCATACCGAAAGGCTGAACTTCAAATATTCTAGCATGGGAGCTAGTGATCGGTATAGCTGCTGAAGGCCCAAGAGAAAAGTCCGTCAAAAAAATTGACCCATAATAAAACAGAGACTTAATCAGCCTATATAGCTCAAAATTGGTGGATGAGTATGTCAGTCTTAACCGGACAGATTACTTTCTGAATGAAGATGGAACAAAATCTAATCGATCAAAACAGATAGTTTTATTCTCTTATTTAGTTCAACGAATTCAATTATCAGTTAGGAACCACCGGCTGAATAACATCTACTTATTTATTCGAACGGTTCAATTATCCCTTATTTTTATATAAATCCATTCTTTTCAACAGGAGAAGGAGCGATGCTCAGGTAAAAGTCTCAAAAGCTAACGAAAAACAATCTTAAAACTTTCAAATACACATTCTGTCTCTGATTAAGATTTTTTTACTAAGCATACATTACAAAATTATTTTTATAAAGATTTTTATT
>JAODPA010068141.1:0-10321 GCA_025585075.1 Nepenthes mirabilis | reverse complement strand
TTCAAATTATTATAATATAGTTGATTTATTTTTTATTAAATTAATAATGTACAATGTTTTGTTAAGTCATAGAAAATATGGAACGGCTACCTAAATATTGTCATGGTCAAATAACCTAAAATATCAATTAAAAGATCATACTTTTAGTTTTCCACATTAATTAATATAGTGTTATTTTTTATGCGTCTTTGGATCCGAACTTCGAACAGATTCTGACTGATCCGCTTGTCTTGGTTCCGGCTCCGTTCACTGAGTTTAGATCCTGCACACCACTAAAAAGAACAGGAGGTCAATGTGTCGGCGGGGAGTTGTCCCACCGAAAACACTCCGACGCTTAAGTCAATAAACAGCCTTAGAAATATGAGAAGGTCATTGAAACTGAGAATTGAAAGAGAGAGAGAGCGAGAGTGTGTGTATCTCCAGATGAAAGAGAGACAAAACTGTCTTCTTGAATCCTGATGGTGGAGAGGCAATAAATAGCTGTCGGAAGCACGTTG
Organism: Nepenthes mirabilis; assembly: GCA_025585075.1. Classification (NCBI taxonomy): domain Eukaryota; kingdom Viridiplantae; phylum Streptophyta; class Magnoliopsida; order Caryophyllales; family Nepenthaceae; genus Nepenthes; species Nepenthes mirabilis. The sequence goes on along the minus strand of JAODPA010068141.1, from coordinate 9,824 downwards.
TATGCCTTAGGTTTTTTGAGTGTCAGTCGTGAGTAGAGAATTATGAGTATATCTCTGTTGCCGTTGTGGGCGTTGTTTGAGTGAAAGCTTGCGAGAGTAAGAGTTTGCGTAACAGATAGCGTGCCTGGAATGAGAATTCTAGGGCTTATTTATGGTTGACCGGGTGATCTTCCTCCTTTGGAAGGAGTGATCCCCTGCATGATTCTTGGTTGGCCTGCCTTTCAAAGCTGATGCCAGTTACCAAATAGACTAAGATAGTTTCCTTTTACGGCGGTCAGCGGCTTTCCAAATTGCTTACCTTCCTTCTATGTTTTTTACCGTTAGAGTGCCCAATTGGTAGGAGATTGGAAAAATCTGGCGCCTTACGAGAAGGGCGCCGATTTTGTCAATGTCCGTTTTGGGAGCCAGCATGGATCGTGGAAGTTATTGGGAGAGCCATTGCTGGCTGTCTGATGGATCGTGGGCTCAAGTGGGCCAGGCCCGTAAAAAGCCTTTTATTTTTGGCCTGTTGTTATAGTGATTCCGGTCAACGCTTGAGTTGACCGTCCGCACGCGAGTTAGCCGCCTGCTAGAGTCTAGACGGTTAACGCTGGTGTTGATCGTCTTGGGCCTCTTAGGCTTTGGGTCGTTTTTGAGTTGACCGTCTGGTATGCTCTTTTGGGCCTCCGTTGACCATGGGCCAGCCTATATTTCGGTGTACCCATCACTAGCCCCCCATGCTGGTGGTCAGAATTTTGGGCTCGGTATGTTCATGATGGGATTCCTCTTACTGTCCTTCGTCGTTTGAAGATCCCGGAGGACTCTATAAAAGGCAGAGAGGAAAGTTTGACCGAAACTGTTGACCGTTTTGGCCAGTTCCGGAGAAGAATATTGATCAGAACTATTAACTGTCTTTGGTCAGTTTCGGAGGAAAATATTAACCAGAACTGTTGATTGTCTTTGGTCAGTTCCGAAGAAGAATATTGACCAAAACTGTTGACCGTTTTTGGCCAGTTCCGGGAGAAAGTATTGATTGGAACTGTTGACCGTCTTTGGTCAGTTCCGGAGAAGAATGTTAATCGGAATTGTTGACCGTCTTTGGTCAGTTCCGAAGAAGAATATTGACCGGAAATGTTGACCGTCTCTGGTCAGTTCCAGAAGACTTTCTGCCAGCCTTGATTGACGCGTGGCCATCAGCCGGTTTGTAGGCCAGAAGAAGACACGCATCTTCTCTTGGTTGGGTAGATATCCTGGCGATTAATGCGTTAGAGATCTGCCTTTTGAAGAGCCAAGTAGGGAGGCGACACGTGGCAAGACTGACGGCGTCCTTAATGAGGGGTTTTAAAGCGTTCTTGCCGTTTAAGTTTCCCTCTACATTTCGAAAACCTTTTACGCCTCCTAGCCTTCGTCTTCTTCATCTTCAACTTTTATTCTCAGAAACCCTAGTCCCTCCTGCAAACCGTGACATCCGTCGCAGACATCGCTTCTGTCCTCAGAGAAGAGAACATTAAAGCCTTGTGCATAGAGTTCAACATCCCGAAGGAGATCGCTTGGAGGGTCGCCAGGAAGGATGACAGAGCCTCTGCTCCACTGGCGAGGCACATCACAATTTATGAGGCCCACCTGAGGAGCGGTCTTCGTCTTCCGTTGCCGGACAATTTGCAGTCCGTTCTGCGAGCCCTACGAGTCCCAATCGCCCAAATCCATGCCAATGCTATCTGGTATCTCTGCACTCTATGTATTTTTTTCTTAGAAAGCGTTCTAAGAAGCTAAGGATGTCGATGGTGAGAAGCCTATTTAAAATAAACCAGGGAGGAGAGTGGATATCGCTCGTCTCCCGTCCTGGCCTGAAAATAAACACGGCCATATACGACTTGTTGAAGAACTGGAAGAACTGGTTCTTCTTTGTGAGTGTGGGAGCAACTCGGCCCCTTGTGAAGGACTGGGGTCAGGTTCCGGAGGCGTATACAGGGAGGCCGTCTGTGGCGGAGATAGCGGCCCTAGAATGGTTGATTGAGTTGATCAAAGAGAACCCTGACAAGTTCAAGCGGAATTTCTGGTTTCTCGAGCGGAGATCAAGAAGGTGAATTGGGGACCGCCATCCCAATTTAAAAACCCACGCCACCAGTAAGGATGATGAGGCCGGAGGATTTCAAGGGCGTGATCATCCGCATGCGGCACACTGACGAAGGATTTATTGGCCGATTGCCCAAGAAGGTGCTGGAGACACCTTCATCATCGTCGTCCCACATCGATTATGTCGTTGCCGGAATCTGCAGTGGACCTGGTGGTACTGCTAGCCTGGAGGCGACCTACGAGAACTGGTCGGTGGAATCAGGAGGAGTCATCCTGGCACAGCCCGCACCGCAAGCGGATCCTTGTGCAGCGTTGACAGAATCCTTTACGGAGCCTGCTTGTGAGCCAGTGGTGGAGGCGCGGGAGCCGTCCGTTAGCTCTCCAGTTACGCAGACTCTTGCTGTGGAGCCAATGGTGGAGCTTGATCCTCCAGCAGCTGCTCCAGAGGCTGTAGTTGAGGAGCCCGCAGTAGCCATGGATGAGACTGAAGAGCTGCTGGAGAGCATTTTGGAGGAGGCTGCCACTAGCTTGGCTCGAGAGGATGCTCCTGGTCCACCGCCACCTGGGCCAGGTCTAGAGGTCATGCCCGAGAGGCCCACGAGGAGATTTTGTGAGGTATGATTCTTGGTGATGGCTTCCTCGTACTTCTTCCTTCCTCAGATTTGTGACTTGTTCTTTGTTTTCCTCTTGTACAGTCGAGGAAGCTGATTTCTGCTATCTCCAAGGAGGTGGAGCAGCGTGACCAGGCGATTGCCGATAGGGAGGCGGAGATCACCTGGCTGAATGCTAAGCTGGCTGCTTCGGGGAGCGAGCACCGCGAGAAGACTACAGCCCTCGAGGCGGTCTTGGCCGGAGTTGAAACGGAGAATGCTAAGTTGAAGGCTGAGGTTGCTCGCTAAAAAGATGAGGATGATCGAGGCAAAGCGTGCCTCAAACGGCTTGTCGAGCGAGTAGCAACCTTATAGAACGATCTGAGTCTTCGGATTCGTTCCCACGAGGTCGAGGGCATGATGCACGCGCGGCTATTGGAGGGGATCAACGTTGGTTGGCGCGTTTGATTGATTCTGACTTCCCAGTTGAGCTCATCAATCTGTCCAACAGAGCGGCGTAACACAAAGATGACCTCATGGGGGAGCCCCGTGATATTCAGGGGCCTCCGCCGCCCCCGTAACCTTTGTACATTTTTGGGACCTCCTTTGTACTTATCTAATTTGTAACACATTCAAAGTAATAAAATAGAAGTTCTTTTCACTTTTGTATCCATTTACTTTTATTTCATTTGGTGTTATCATGCTTTATTGCATTGGGCGGCCAACTTGGTTGGCCGGCTGCTGTTGTTGGGCTGCCTAAGAAGTAAGGTTCTTAGGCTTGGCAGGTGGTTGTGTTAACTAGCCTGGTGGCGATGTCCAAGTGATGACTTGGACGGCCAACGTTGGAGAAGGATGCTTCTCCCTTTGACCCTTCGACCGTCGCTGACTGATCACGCTATCTCCTCGTAGAAGAGGTTGTTGCGTGTGCTGCGTAAGCCCCCTAAGGTTTTGACCGCTATCGGGCCACTTGGATGACCAAGGTTTATTACGACCGCTAATGGGCCGCCTGGATGACCAGGGTTTAGATACGACCGCTAATGGGCCGCTCGGATGACCGAGGTTCATATTAGACTGCTTGTGGGCCACCTGGATGACCAGGGTTTAAATACGACCGCTAATGGGCCGCTTGGATCACCGAAGCTCAAGTTCGATTGCTTATGGGCTGCTCGGATGACCAGGGTTTAACGAGAGGGTGAAGACCCTCCTGACTTAGGAGCCGTCTATGTCGGGTAACCTGCAAAGAGAAAATAATGCACACGCACAAAAGAAGGATGCTAAATAAACACTTATTTTTCGCGAATTCAAAACAAGCAAGCGAGTGCAAATAATAATGCAAATGCGTACCTGCGTCTGCTACTGAAAATATCGTTTGAGGTGGATGGCATTCCATGTTCGCGGAGCCAATTTCCCGTCCTAGCTCCGGAGTTTGTAGGCTCCGTTTCGCAGGACGGCGGAGACGAGGAATAGCCCTTCCTAATTAGGGGAAAGCTTATTGCGGCCGGCCAGCTTGCCTGTGGCCTCGACGCCTCGTAGGACCAGGTTTCGTACATCGAATTGTCGTGCCTTAACTTTTTTGATGTAGTATCGGGCGATCCGATGTTGATAGGCCGCTGTCTGTACTCTGACAGCGTCGAGGGCTTGATGCCAAGGCCGGTGCAATATTTGGTGAAGCGTTTCCCCAAGAATTGGGTCTCGTTGTCGGTCACAACGACCTCGGGGACGCCGAATCTACATACGATGCTCTGGCGGAGGAACTCCAGAGTGTTATGTTCTGTAATCTTAGCTAGTGGGATGGCTTTGACCCACTTGGTGAAGTAGTCAATGGCGATGATGATGAATTTCTTTTGCCCCGTGGCAATGGGAAATGGGCTGAGAAGATCGAGCCCCCATTGTGCGAAGGGCCAAGGTGCCTGAAAGGCCTTCAAATCTGCAGATGGCTGGTGGTGAAGGTTGCTGTAAAGTTGGCAGCTTTCACATTTCTTCACAAACTCCAGTGTGTCTTTTTTCATCGAGGGCCAGTAATATCCCTGACGCATGACCTTGAAGGTCATGTCTTTTCCACCAATGTGTGACCCACAGATCCTGAGATGGACGTCGATTAAAGCGTAGTTAGCTTCTTCGGGAGTTAGACAGCGGAGGTATGGAGTTGAGTAACCACGACCACAGCATACCATCCGGCTGTCTTCTTGACCCATTTGGCCTTCTCCTCATCCTCCGGCAATGATCCGTTTGCCAGATAGTTTAGGAAAGGCATCATCCAGTTTTCCGCTTTGGAAATCTGCATTGCCTCTCGCTTCTCAATGTTGGGAGCGTCTAGGATCTCCCGCGTGTCCCTCGAATACTGTTCCGGGTTTTCGGCTGCAGCGGCCTTGGCCAGCTGGTCCGCCTTCCAGTTTTCAGTTCGGGGAACGTAAACCAGGGTCAGTTTGTCGAAACCCTGAGCGGCCTCCCTTGCCTTAACCAAGTACTTGGCCAAGAGAGGGTTGTTCGCCTCAAAGCCTTCGTTAACCTAGTTAACGATTAGTTCGGAGTCGCTGTAAACTGCCAGTCTCTTGGCAGAGCATTCATTGGTTAACCGCAATCCGGCTAACAGGGCATCGTACTCGGCAACGTTATTGGTTGCCGGGAAATTGAGCCTGAGGGAGTATTTCACCTCAAACCCGTCGGGGGTCATAAGGACCACTCCAGCGCCACTGCCTGTGTCCATAGACAATCTGTCCACGTGGAGTATCCATTCCGAAACTTCAAGCAATTTTGTGCTTTCTTCGGGCTGTTCCTCGAGGACTGGGGTTGTCGAACTCAGCCAGCGCCTATGCCTCGACAATGAAATCAGCCAGCGCCTGTGCCTTTACAGCAGGCCTGGGTTGGAATTCGATGTCGAACTTGCCCAACTCGATAGCCCATTTTACCAACCATCCAGAAACCCGTTTTTGGTTTCTGGAGTATGTTTTTCAGCGGTTGGTCCGTGAGGACCACTCTCCGGTCGGCCTGAAAGTAAGGCCGTAACTTTCGTGCGGAGAATATTAGCGTCAAGGCCAATTTTTCTACGCGTGAGTAACGGGTCTCTAGGCCGGTCAACGTTTTACTCACGTAGTAGATCGGCTGCTGAGCATCAGAGTCCTGGCGCACGAGGACTGAACTGAGAGACGCCTCCGACACTACCAAGTAAAGATATAATTTCTCTCCACCCTTGGGTGACACCAACAACGGCGGGCTGGCCAAATATCGTTTCAGTTCGTCGAAAGCGGTTTGGCATTCCGCCGTCCATTGAAACCCGTTGGATTTTGTTCCCCTAAGGGCTTTGAAGAAGGACTGGTACTTGTCACCGGATTTCACAAGGAAGCGGGACAGTGCTACCAGTCGTCCAATCAGTCACTGGACGTCCTTTACGTTCCGTGGCGGAGCCATGTCAGCGAGCGCCTTGATCTTCTCTGGGTTCGCCTCGATTCCCAGTTGGGAGACGATGAAACCCGAGAATTTGCCGGAGGCTACTCCGACGATACACTTAGCTGGATTCAGCTTCATTGATACTTACGGAGCACCTCGAATGACTCTTCCAGGTCGCGGATGTGGTCGCTGGTGACCTTACTCTTGACGAGCATGTCGTCGACGTAGACCTCCATATTGCGACCAATTTGTTTTTCGAATATTTTGTTGACCCGCCGTTGGTAGGTCACTCCAACGTTTTTAAGTCCGAAAGGTATTACTTTATAGCAGTAGATGCCCTGATCGGTCATGAACGAGGTGTGCTCATCGTCCTTCGGATTCATCCGGATCTGGTTGTAACCCGAGTAGACGTCCATGAAGCTTAGCAACTCATGTCCGGCTATGGAGTCAACCAGCAGGTCGATCCTGGGCAAGGAAAATCTGTCCTTTGGATAGGCCTTATTAACGTTGGTAAAATCGACGCACATTTGCCTTTTCCCGTTGCTTTTCTTTACCAAGACGACATTAGAGAGCCAGTCCGGGTAATGGACTTCTCTAATGAAGCCTGCGTCCAGTAGCTTTTTGATCTTCTCTTTGATGGCGATTAGCTTTTCAACGAAGTGGTTCCTCCGCTTCTGCCTGAAGGGCTTTCGGCCGGAGTCAAGCCCCAATTTATGGACCATTATCTATGCTGGGATTTCAGGCATGTCTGCTGGAGTCCATGTAAAAAGGTTAGCGTTCATTCGCAGGAATGCAACCAATTCATTGCACAGTGGTCCGGTGAGTGAGCCGTCGATCTGTACACACTTATCCGGCTCTTCCGGGTCTAATGGAATTAGATCTGTGGCTTCTTCGGACTGCGCTTGCTTGAGAGTTGTCTCGTCCCGATGGTCGAGTTCCCCAACTGTTCTAGTGCTGCCGCTTGGGGCAATCTGTGACATGTAACAGGTTCGTCCAGTAACCTAGTCGCCCAGCACCTCCCTGACACTGTAGGGTGTTGGAAATCTCATTTTGAGGTGTGGAATCGAGGTAACCGCCCCGAACACTGTCAAGTAGGGTTTCCCCAGTATGACGTTATACACTGAGGGTAGGTCGACCACCAGGAAGGTGAGCGTTCGACTTGTTGTTTTCGGATACATACCCAAGGTGACCTCCAATTGGATAGTCTCTTAAACTGGCACAGGCTCGTTATCGAGGCCGTATAATGGGCTTTCGGCAGGTTTTAGTTGATTCTTTCTTAAGCCTAGCTTGAAGAACGCATCCAAGCAAAGCAAATCTCTAGAGCTTCAATTATCAATGAACACTCGTTTCAGTTGGTAGTCAACACTACCGTCCGAAACTAGTGCAGATATAATGAGGGGATTAGCATGGAGGGACATTACATGAGCTAAGTCATCATCACTGAAGTTGATAGTGTTGTCCGCTGTGCGTTGCTTCTTCCTCCCAGTCTGTTGTTCCTCGCTGCCGGATGGGTTTTTAGTAGTCGGGTGGTAACCATGTTAACCACCCCTATTGCAACCCGATTTCGGGGAGGAGACTACTCCTGCTCCTCTTCGCCAGCTGTTCCAGAGCTTTGTCCGGAACCCCTGACGAACTTGGTGAGGTGCCCTCTGCGAATCAGCTCCTCGATCTCCCTCTGCAGCGTCTTGCAGTCCTCAGTCGAATGTCCAGCAGAATGGTGAAAGTCGAATCTGTGAACCAGATTCAGGCATCTTCCTTCAGCGTGAGTGGGAAGCAGCGGCACATCGTTGAGTCTTCCAACCCTTGTAGACTCAGATGGGTGCGAAAATGATCGAGGTGGTCGACCGGATCACTGCTCCCATCGTATGAGTCAAGGGACGACATCTTGAATTTGGCAGGTAGTAGACGGCTCAGGATTTCCGTTGTGAAAGGACATCGGTCCAAATCGATGGCGCGCTCTTCATCTTGGAACACACCGTTCTAGATTTTGTCCACTCGCGGATCTGCGCGAGTGGCGTTTGCTGATCTCTTGGAGTTGAGGTAAGGCCTCAATTCCGTTCTATCCCTGGACGGTTCAGCAGCCAGTTGGCTACTACCTCCAGAGGACCTGGCAGTCCTGGAGGCTCGCTCCTGGACTGCGTTCCCGTCTTGGGTTTGAAGTATCGAGGATTCTTCTCTCCGGACTTTCTCGCGGAGACGTGCTCGCAGAGCGTTCTTCAGGCCTATTCTGGCCAAGAACGCGGGAGGAGGCTGGGACTGAATTGCTCCTGAGTCTCTCGGGCCTTTTGGCTGGCTAACTTTTTCCTCTGACCACCTTTTTTGGTGGCCGGTGTAGGAACGGCTACCGGAGGAGCCGCCTGCAGTCGTTGCTCTTTCTAAGAGTAAAGTATTTGGAGCAGACGATTGTTGGCTTGCATCCACTTCATCAGCTACTGGAAGTAGGGCGCTGGTACTCCGCTCATTGTCCTGTTGACCGTGGCACCAGCAGCGTGGTCCTAGTCGGGATTGGTGATGTCTCTAGCGGGATCGCTAGCTTGGGCTCTTGTGTTCACTATTGCGAATGTAGAATCAGACGGTAAAAAAGAGAGCGTTGTGCAGATTTGTGGTTGGCTTTTGTAAGCGCTTCCCATAGACGGCGCCAATGATGCGTCCTTGAATCAGAACTTTGAACAGATTCGGGCTGATCCGCTTGTCCTGGTTCCGGCTCCGTTCACTCAGTTTGGATCCTGCACACCACTAAAAAGAATAAGAGGTCAGTGTGTCGGCGGGGAGTTGTCCCACCGAAAACACTCCGACGTTCAAGTCAGTAAACAACAGCCTTCAAAATATGAGGTCACTGAAACTGAGAATTGAAAGAGAGAGAGAGAGCGAGAGTGTGTGTATCTCCAGATAAAAGAGAGACAAAACTATCTTCTTGAATCCTGATGGTGGGAAGGCAGTAAACGGCTGTCAGAAACACGTTGTATGCCTTGGGTTTTTTGAGTGTCAGCAGAGAGTAGAGAATTATGAGTATGTCTCTGTTGTCGTTGTGGGCGTTGTTTGAGTGAAAGCTTGCGAGAGTAAGAGTTCGCGTAATAGATAGTGTGCCAGGAATGAGAATTCTATGGCTTATTTATGGTTGACAGGGTGATCTTCCTCCTTTGGAAGGAGTGATCCCCTGCGTGATTCTTGGTTTGCCTGCCTTTCAGAGCTGATGCCAGTTGCCAAATGGACCAAGATAGTTTCCTTCTATGGCGGTCAGCGGCTTTCCAAATTGTATACCTTCCTTCTGTATTTTTTACCGTTGGAGTGCCCCAACTGGTAGGAGATTTGAAAAATCTGGCACCTTCCTTACGAAAAGGGCGCCGATTTTGTCAATGTCAATTTTGGGTGCCAGTAGGGATCGTGGAAGATGCTGGGAGAGTCGTTGCTGGCCATCTGATGGATCGTGGGCTCAAGTGGGCCAAGCCCGTAAAAAGCTTTTATTTTTGGCCTGTTACTACAGTGATTCTGGTCAACGCTCGAATTGACCGTATGCACGCGAGTTAGCCGCCTGTTGGAGTTTAGACGGTCAACGCTGGCGTTGACCATTTTGGGCCTCTCAGGCTTTGAGCCTTCGCGTTCTGTTTGGCCGTTTTTGAGTTGACCGTCTGATATGTTGTTTTGGGCCTCCGGTGACCATGGCCATATTCCGGTATACCCATTAATTTTCAAATGCATAAAGTATAATTCATATCAATTTGACAATTTGTATAAAAATGTTAGTTAACTCAAATGAAAAAAAAAATTCAAAAATATAAATAAATTTAGCTA
>JAODPA010068140.1:0-10322 GCA_025585075.1 Nepenthes mirabilis | reverse complement strand
TACTTTGTTGATTAGTATATTCACTCTTACAAATTTACAGGTTTGAATATAATTGTAGGAATTTTGGACGATAAAAAGGCTTCATAATAAATAGTTTTTAGGATGTTTTAGTTGTATTTTGATTATTTTAATTAAGAGTTTGTTAATTTCATTTTTGAATTGTTTATATTATAGCCACGTGCTGAGAACTGTTTAATTCAGTGTAATATTGGATACATAATTGGTTACTTTGTTTTTAAATTTGCAATACTTTTCCTTATTTTTAGTTTAAATCGATTGGGAGATAAATTATTAGAGTTGATGCGTCTCTTGATTCGAGTTATTGTATGGATTATGGATCCACATGAAGTTACACAGCGGGTCGAATTGAAATGGGTCTGATTTCTATCTTTGCTAACTGAGGTTCTAGACAACACATCAAACAAATTACATATCAGAGGATTAGCAGGACTAACTTTTTGATACTCAAGTCAATAATTTTTCAACAAGGGTGAGAAAGATGGAGGATGTGAAAGATACTAATGCATGGGTGAGCGGATGAAATGTTGGTTGGAGGATGGTGCTCCGGTGAGTGTGCTAAACTGTGAGCGACTTTTAGTAAGGGTGCATGTGAGAATTGAGTTTCATAATTATACTAGTTATGCTAATTATGTTAAAAATTCGAAGTTGGAGGCTCACCCTGGGACGTAGCAGCGGCACAAATTTAATCGATGGAACTGGTTAGCAGCTGATTTAATTTCGGTTGGCTAGGAACAGCTTACATTAAATGTGAGGTAGTAGTAGCATGTTGATTCAGCATGCCTTAAAATTTGACTCGGTGGAGCAGCTAAATAAAAGGATTAATCAGCAACAAATCTAGGCAGCAACACTTGGTGGAGCAACCGAACAAAAGAATTAAACAGGAAGCAACCAAATCAGGGCAGCAACAAGGTAGCAGCACGTTTCAGCAAATTAACAAGGAGCTGATGACTCAGCAGTATCATGACAACATCATTTTTTTTTTGGTAAGTAAGAATTTTTGAATTAATGGGAGAAAAAATTATAAATTTCAGACTTTATCTCCAAATATTTTAACAAGGAGGTAAAACATAATAGCTAGGGCATACCCCGAGCCTGTGAACAACAAAAGACATCAAAATGATGAAACAAGAGTAAAGCCCCTTAGAGGGAATACACTCAACAAAATACGGCCAAACATGAAGTCTGTCCATATTAGAATACTAAGTCTTCAAACGTAACGGCGTTCCCTCGGAAGAGCAAAAAAAACCACTTGCCACTCCGGCCAAAGAGAAAGCCAACGCAGCAGCCAAAATCATCCATGAGCAACAGAACCCAAACTGCCCGGCTCCCTGAAGCCCGCTGTTCCAGCTCAGCAAGGCCAACCGGCCTGAAGCCCAAATCAGCATTTTGCCTGCCATAATAGCAGAGGCAACCGGCCACAAAGCCACATCAATTTCATTACCAAATCAGTCAAGCAGGACCTGCAGAGAGGTCGTCAATTGAACTCGGCCTCAAGTCTGAACAGCCACAATTCAACAGAATAAATCGGCATTGAATATGGTACTGAAATTGACCAAAACCAAATTGGCCACTGAAATGCCAAGATAACATTTCTAATCGGCCTCATTTCACAATCGAATTGCTCAACAAATCCAAACCGGGCGAAGAGCCAAATCGGACTCCGTCCCAAATCGGCCAGCAGCTCGGCCACAAGACGCAAGGTTCCACTACTGGAACCAGAGGAAGCAATCTACCGCATCCGAAGGATCACCATCGACCAAACAAAGCCACACCCAGTTCTTCAGCATCCCAGCCGATCAATCCCAGACCAGATCAAAACAACCCTTCCAACAGGAATGAAATCACCGGCAAAGAGCCTACAGACCCGGGCACAGAACAATGTTAGCGACGAATCCAGCAAGGAAAACAAAGCAAAAGCTTCATAGCCATTTCTTCAGGAAGGAAAACAGAGACAAGGCTCTCAGCCTCAACAGCCATGGCGAAGAATCCCAGGCAAATCACCACACATGAACGCCAAAGAAGCTACAAGCAGAGGATCCGAAGGATCAATTACAGCCATAACCGGTCCAATAAAAACACCGGTCAGATGATTGCACCAAGGCCAGCAGAAGAGTCCAGGACAACTTCTTCAGCCCAGCAAATCAGCATACAGCTGAAACAGAGGTACTCACCTCACAATAGCAACTATGACAGCTGCAAACAACTCACCGCATCAGAAGGATTTTCAGCATCCGAACAAGGCCACTTCCACTCCTTCGGCACTCCAGCCAAAAGATACATCCAGACCAGATTAAAAACAGGCTCTCCTCAACCCATCTAACCGGAAGGAGCGTACCGGCAAAGAGGCTTCAGAAATCGGTCACAGGCGTTCGTCAACATCAAATCCAGCGAGCAGCAAAGAGAAATCCACCGCAACAGGAGGATCACCAACAGATGAAACTCTACCTCAGCCAACTCTTCAGCAACAGAGCCAGCACCACGAGCCAGCAACCAGAGCATGGGAGCCCAGCTAGAAACGACGAGAAACCCTAACATTCAAATTTCAATACTGAAATTTGTAAATGAAAAGAGAAACACGAATCAAATGGTGCGTGACGGAAGACCCTAAATCACCGCACAAAATGAGCGAGAGGGTAGAGGTCCGAAAAGAAGAGAGCAATAGATGAGCAAGAGAGTGGGAGGCAACCGGGCGAGGCAACCGGGAGGCCGGCCGTGGCCGGCGGCGGCGCCGCCCGGCCAGAAGAGGAGCGTCGCAGAAGACGCAGGCAGAGTTCAAAATTCAAAACGAATTTTGAAAACGTAGAGAGAAGCGAGAGCTTCTCTCTCTAACCGGGTTAAAACAGCCGAACTTCATGACAACAGCATACTGCAGCAAAATAAGATAATTCAACAACATATAAAATGATATAACAGTAGCCACGTGAGGCAGCAGAATTTAGCAATTTAAGGACCATCCAAACAGCAGCACAGGATAGCATCACATGGAACTCATTCGGCAAAATTTAAGGAGTGATTTAACAAAATTAGAAGCCACAACTCAGGAGACACTAATCTAATTTTGGGAAAATCAAGGCAAGCTGGCAGCAGCACATCCAAACAGGAATGATTCTGCAGTTTCAGCTTCAGCTTATTTTAAGGCAACGAAAGGAAGAAGAGAGGAGGAAACCGAAGGGAAAAAGGGGGGTAGAGAAAGGAAGTATTCCACGGGTAGCAACAGCTGAATTTTGGATAATTTAGTTTAAGGCAAGTGCACCACAGGCTTTTCTTTCATTTGTTGTCAAATTCTTGCTGTGATTTTCAAGTATTGTTGATCCAATACTTTCTTTTCTGGTTTTACTATACTGCCATTGTTGTATCATCTCTTTATCATAGGTAAACTAAAGAAATTTTGAGCCTTGCTGAACCGGCAGATGCACCAGATTATTGGTGCAGATTTTCTTCTCCTGATTGGCCGAATCAGCATATGTAAAAATCAGTTTTGAAGAACCGGCAGATGCACCATGCAGCTAGTTCTGATTTTCTATTGTATTATCACTTTAGCACAGGTAAAAATCAGTTTTGCTGAACCGGCTGCTACACTAGGTTGCTGGTTCTGATTTTGTTCTCTTGGTTGGCCGAATTACTATATTATTAAATTATCATTTCAGCACATGTAAAAATTACAAGTCCTTACTGTTACACTACTAATTGCTGCTGCTCTAATATTTGGATGCTGAATTTCAGCTTCCTAATATTTGATTTCCTTCTGTTTTAATGAATTACCCATACTGAATTGCTAAAATTTCAGCAATACTTTGTTGAAATTCAACTGATGTTGAGTTGTTAGAATTTTAGCAAGGCTGTACTAGATTATAGCTTATTCTAAAGCATTAAATTGTTGATTTTAGAACTCATTGATAAAATTGTTACTAAAACCTTGTAGCTGCTCCCTCTATGTAACTAAAATTTGAGGTATTAAAACATTGCATCTAAGGTTGTTCAAAACCCCATACCGTGTCTTGCTGATTTTATATCCGGAACATGTAGCTCCTTATTTAAATACCTTGCTTTGCTGATTTCTACATCTAAAATATGAAGCTGCATGCCGCAATGGCATGCTGAAATTTATTTCAGACTTGCTGATTTTGATCTTGTTGAATTTTATTTTAGATGGTGATTGTGCTGGCTGATCTTGCTAAAATTATTCTGAAATTATGGATGCTGATTTTGCAGAAATCCTATTACTCTAAATCTGAATCTATTATAATTTCGGCTTCTATATTTATAAAAGTATAATTGGAAGCCTTATACAATATTAAGAAATATGATTATTTTCTCTTGGAGTTGAAAAACTTAAGAATAATAACCAAGAAAAGTGTAGAGTTTTTATAAGAAATTTAATAGAAATTAAGAAACTGGGTAAATGATTTATTTAGATGGTAATATTCTCTAACATGCCTTAAAATATTATAGTGGTAATTTAAAAATTGTCCTAACATCGTGGGAAAAATAAGGTGATTTTTGGCCCCATCTATTGGATATAAAGGTTTGTATCACCCATCTCGAGGCGTAAAATGAGAGAAGGCCTTTGATTGTGTGGATTGAATACAATATTTTTCTTGATTGTCCGCTCCGTTAGCTAGAAAGACTTACTAGTCTTGGTTCCTCAGGTTTGTAAAGTATGGACAGCTAAGACAATAAAATAATGAAATAAATAAAATTGAATGTATCATGAACGTGCTTTTTTATTATGCTTTACACTTTTATAAATTTGTTTGTCATTGTATATATTATATCTTGTTGAGTATTTAGTTTACTCTTTTACTATTTTGCTACTATTCAGATGTCTTGCAGGAGTTGATACCTGACAAATAGGAGTGAAAATGAAAGTCTTAATTATGCTTTACATTTAGATAATGTATTAGAAATGTCTAAAATTTTGATATACTTAGTTTAACTGAAGTTAAGATATGTATATAATAATATTATAAAACTTTAAAAGTATGGCATGATGTATTCTATTTTTGGTCATATTAGTTTGGAATTATTTTCACAGATTTTGGTGGGTATAATATATGCTTCTATAAGTTAATATGGGATTGATTGTCGTTCTAAGCAGGCACCTTTCCTTAACCGAACCCGACATCATATTCCTATAGTACGATGTTAGTGCCACTGATAGTACGATAACTGTATGGATCCTGTGCATATTTATATATATTTATCATATTTAATAATGATAATAATGGCTAATGACGAGAATGAGAATGTGAGACGTCATAGGTGGTATCGGAGAAATATTAAGGAGATTCCTTAGATTGATTAATGAACATGCATAAACTTAGGATTGATTTAGATTAGTTTAAGTTGGGAATCGCTAGTTATAGTTATGTTTTACCTAATGATCCCTAGTTGAGACCTTAGATTGAATTTTAGGCGAGGCGCTAACCTGTATGTTAATATTTGACCAACAGGAACTGTAAATGGCAAGTTGAAGAAGAAATACTTGATCTTGCACCGGCACTCAACCTGATAGAGAAGCAGAGTATCTAAATATACTAGGACGGATGGCTGATGTGATTGAATCCTTGACACCACGTAGCTTGGCACCAGCCCCAGCAAATCCAAGGATATTAGCCTACGATTGATTTATTAATGAACGGGTGCCCGAGTTTACGGGGCATCCGAATTCGACAAAAGAAGATATATAGATCCGAAGGCTTAAAAAGGTCTTTACGGTCATTTGTTGTCTCGAGGAAGACAAAGTGACATTTAACTCTTATAGACTAAAAGGAGAAGCCAATCACTAGTGGGCTATAAAGAAGAGAACCTTGGGAGTACCTAAAAATGAGATTATTTGAAAAATGTTTGAGGATACATTTATGGAGAAATATTTTCCCGTGAGCCTTCAAGAGCAAAAGGAGGAATAATTTGCAAGACTCAGGCAAGGGAATCGATCGAAAGCGGAGTACAATGTGAAGTTTACCGAATTATCCCGTTATATTCCTTACTTGGTCGAGGATGAAGTCAAGAAAGCCAAGAAGTTTCAATAGGGTTTGAGGGATGAAATTAGAAAGCAGCTGGCGACTTAAAAGCTATAGATTTATGGAGATGTGTTAGATCGGGTACTTTTGTTCGAGGAGCTAGAGAAAGAGGAGTTTTCCAAGAATAGGGTGTCTAATCGAGGAGGCCCGAGTATAGGATCAAGCTTAGAAGTAGGAGGAACTACCAAGAAAGCTAAAGTGGTGGATAAAGAAAAGAGCAGCACTGCAGTTCAACCAGTACCACACTTGTAAGCAGCAAAACCCATATGCCCTCTGTGTGGGAGGCAGCAGCCAGGGAAGCCTTGTCATAGGATGATGAGGGCTTGTTTGAACTGTAGATAATTGGACCACTTGATCAAGAATTATCACTTTCCTAAGCTAGAGATAAAAAAACCCACTGTCAAGGGAAAAGCTTTTGCAGTTACGGTCCAAGAGGCAGAAGTATTGCCAAATATTGTGGAAGGTACTTTTTCTATTTGTGATGTTCCAGCTCATGTGTTATTTGATTTAGGGTCTACGCATTCATTTGTTTTCCTGAAATTTGTATGTCTTCTAAAATCACCCTCGAGGATTCTAAATTTTTCCTTGATAGTATCAACACCTATGGGCTCATCTATGATTATAGACATAATGTACATGAGATGTGTGATTCGGGTGAATGAGTTACAGTTGCCTGTAGATTTCATTTTATTAGATATGGGTGATTTCGACTTGGGTATGGATTGATTAGCAAATTACCATGTCAGTGTTGATTATTTTTATAAACGAGTTCACTTCACTATCCCGGGATATTAGGCATTTCACATTTAAGGAGTAAGACAAAAGGAGACGCCTTATCTAATTTTGACTCTACATGCTCAACATCTGATTAAAAGTGGATGCCAAACATATTTAGCATATACCACATGACTAGGAGTCACGATGTGTCGACAAAATATATACCAGTGGTGTGTGAATTTAGGGATGTTTTTTCAAAGGAATTGCCTGGCTTGCTACCATACTGAGAAATCGAGTTTGAAATTAAGATTGTGCTGGGATCAGGCCCAATTTCAAAGACATCGTATAGCATGACACTTGTAGAATTGAAAGAGCTAAAGCAGCAGTTGTAGGAACTGATAGAAAAGGGCTTTATTAGATCAAGTGTGTCTCCTTGGGATGCACCGGTATTATTTGTGAAGAAGAAGAATAGAACCTTGCGGCTGTGCGTTAATTATCATGAATTAAATAATATCACGATAAAAAATAAATATCTGCTACCGCGAATCGATGATTTATTTGACTAACTGTAAGGGACTCAGGTATTTTCGAAGATTGATCTTTATTTGAGATATCACCAATTAAGGATTAAGAAGGAGGATGTGTCAAAGACAACCTTGTGAACAGGGTATGATCATTATGAATTTATGATTATGCCATTTGGATTGACTAATACCTTTGCAGCTTTCATGGATTTAATGAATTGGGTATTTTGGCCGTATCTGGACAAGTTTTTGGTAGTATTTATTGATGATATCCTAAATTATTCCAAAAGCTGTGAGGAGCATGATGAGCATTTAAGAATTGTGCCCTACACTCTTCAGGAGAAGAAATTATATGCTAAATTGAAGAAATGAGAATTTTGGTTTGAGTAAGTATCATTCTTGGGTCATGTTATTTCAAATGGAGGCATTTCAATCGACCCAAAGAAGGTTGAAGTGTTACCAGTTGGAGTCGACCTACGACAGTGACGGAAGTCCGGAGTTTCTTAGGCATGGCGTGTTACTACCACAGGTTATTACCGCAGGTTTGTGGAGAATTTTTCTAGACTTGTTATGCCTCTTACTCAGTTGACAAAGAAGAAAGCCAAACTTGACTGGTTGAATGAATGTGAGTAGAGCTTTCAAGAACTAAAAAATCAACTAATGTCTGCTCCAATTTTGTCAATTCCAGAAGGAACGGATGGATTTGTAATTTATTGCGATACTTCTAAGATTGGGTTTGGTTGTGTTCTAATGCAGTATGGAAAAGTCATTGCCTATTGATTAAGGAAACTAAAAGTTTATGGGAAGAAATATCCAATCCATGACTTGGAATTAGTGGCAGTAATTTTTGCATTAAAGATTTGGAGATACTATATATACGCATGTAAAAAATAAAATCAATAAAAATAAGATATTCCATTAACCATAGAAACTCAACTCAGGTATGATAATTTGAAAACATACAGGACCTAATATAATAAAACTCACACAAGACCTTACTAGATATAAATTCGAATAATAAAATATATGACCTACTATCCAAATATCGCAAGTGAGGTATTCAAATATACAACTCTAATATTTTACATACAATGATTAGGGTCATTATCTAGCCATAAATAATAACTATAATACATCATCGAGATCAGAAATATACCGAACATAATATCTCTACTTACCGATAGAGATATGACACGTCATATCACATCCAAACTCTTGCAAACGTATTCATGCCACTAGTATGAAGTAATAAAATATAAAAACGTGAGCCGAGAGTTTAACAAGTATTATCATCGTATAAAACAGTACACAAATCAGAAGAAATGATATCACATAATAACCATGTAAAATAAAACACAATGTCCGTGAAATTCCTAAAAATCGAGAAGATGTCTCATACTAAATTATCGGCCGTCTCAAACAGTCTCTCTAGGACATAATCATAACAAATAGCGAATCAATCAAATATCATAGACGATATCATATTTTAAGTCCAAGGCACATAACATAATCACGACCATTACCACATCTGTGTGGGACACATACTATCGTATGGATTTAAATCTCGTATCTCATATGTTGAAATCAAAAAAAATATCGGAACTAAAACATATAAATCTAAAATATGTTTCGGGGCTAAACATATCAATACGTATGAGACATTCATTTCACCCATCCGTGAGTCAAATCATGTATATTGAATCACAGTCTACCGAAATACATACAAAAATGCAAAGCATATCTGTGTGGGATACATACCATCGTCTGAATCCAAATCTCATATCTCTTATGTTGAAATCAAAGAAAATATCAGAACCAAATATAAATATAAGACATGTTCCGGGGCTTAACATATCAATACGTATGAGACATTCCTTTCATCTATCCGTGAGCCAAACCACGTATCTTGAATCACAGTTCACCCAAATACATGCAGAAATACAAAGTATGCACGAAATTAGAGCACCAAAGATAAATAATATCAGCTTGAGGAAGGGTAACCCTCGTCCGGTAACTACGACTATATCGGTTGCGATTTAAGCCAATAGCTTAAGGCTCGGTTATGGTTTAAGTTAGCAGTTTAAGGCTATCCATGTACTTTGTTTCCTATAGATTAGGAACTTACTATATTTTACCACTCACGACTTTGGGTGTAACCTCAAGTTTTAGTTATATATATTAGGACGTTCGAATATATTATTCCGTCAATTCTTTATGATGGTTCTCATTTAAATATATAATGGGGCAGGTCAACAACAATAAGCTCACATTCCTGCGGCGGAAGAAAGATCACATATCACATACGTACCTATCGGGATTAAGCCTCCCCGTTGGGAGCGGTACCAATATTTCATATCTCGGATCACATATAACGACCTCTTGGGTCTTGGACCGCCATGGTCTCATAGTGACCCCGCCACAAAACATACATGTGAACCGATGCACGGTCTGATTCATGGTTTCACAATATACGGATACACAAATATACACATATACTGCTCGGGTGTTCAAAAATCCTCCAAATCACAAATACCAGTGTAAAATCACAGCACGACCAGTAAAGCATAATGTATGTACAAAATAAATAGATTTGGGTGTATAAAAATAACATGTATGTTAGTAAAATTTCTAAACATTAGTCAAATATTATCAGATACGAAATTAGACTAATAAATAGGATCAGAGGATATTTGTCTCGACTTTATACTCCGCAGATCTAAAGAAAGGATATTTAGAAGAACCCAAATTAGGTGTTTCTCTCTCCTACCGGTGTGCCACCCATCTCTATCCTCTGCGCGCGGCCTCTCGGGTTGCTGCCGCTGCCTTGCCGCCTTGAACGGCAGTCGCCAGCCTTCCCGGCGTCGCCTCACTGGCACCGCCGTTGTTGCTCTGCCACATCTCTCTCTCTCCTCGCGTGGATTTTCTCTCTGCGCTGTCAACCATTGCCCGTCCAACCACCACTACATTACCCACCTACACCGCTCGGCCTCCTTCCTCTCTCTCCCTCCTTTTCTCTCTCCTTCTTCTTCCTCTGGCA
>JAODPA010068139.1:0-10322 GCA_025585075.1 Nepenthes mirabilis | reverse complement strand
CCACGGTGAATAGCAGTGCACTTTGTGTGCATTTGGTTATGCTTTGGGCTTGATGAGCTGTTCCTTTCGTCCTCTTGCTTCTTTGCCAAGATCATGAATGCTTTTGATGCTGTGGGCTCTGATCCTGATTTTTGGATGGGGCTCTGTTGCTGCTGCCTGTGAGAGCAGCTGGTGTTCAGAATTGGTTTTCTGCTTGCTGTGGTGTGATCGGCCTGAGTCCGATCGTGGCTGGCTGGCTGATCGTGGGAGAATTCAAAATGCCGATCGTCTTTTGGCGTTTTGGTTTTTGTGGCCGATCTCATTTGCCAACTGTGGCCGATCTCATTGGGCGCCTAAGGCCGATCTTGATGGTAATTTTGCCGATCTCACTTGGGGCGCATTTCAGTTGCTGTCCTCATTTGCTCCCGGTTGTAATTTTGATGCTTCTGCTGACGTGGATTCCAAACTGGCTTTATTTTCAGCGGTTTGGCTGATGTGGCCGTGTGTTTCTCCTGTCTTTTTTGGCAAGTAAGTAATTATATTAAAAGAAATAAAAATTTATAGAACTATGTCCTAACTCCAAGTATTTTGCCAACTTGAAATTTGGGGTATGCCCCAAAACACAAGGAAACAGGCGGGATCAAAGATCACGAACCTAGACATGACAAATTTAGGAACATTCAACCTGATATAATTCCAAACAACAAGCTAACATTCAAACCGATAGTTTTGAACCAGCATATTCACTACAAATCCGGCAGCAAAATGATCCACAGGCATAAGACCAACTGCAGCCAGCATCGCATGTCAACAGGAGCAATGCATCGCCATCGTCAACCCCGAACAGTTTGCAGCCCCACCACGACTAGTGGGATCAGTATCTTTTGGTGTTAAACCATTACAGGGACCATAGTCGAGGCATACCTTGTAGCCAACCCACTCCATCCTAGGAGACAAGAAGGCACTCCAGAAATAGGACAAATGCACTCCAAGAGCATGGAAAAATGCACTCCGTCCAAAGGGAGAAAATTCACTCCGGCCACCATAAGACAATTTTTTTTTTAATACCACCGCGGGAAGAGAAGGCACTCCGGACCTTGCAGCCAAGCCATGCCGTCCAAGTAGACAAATAGCACTCCGGATAAAGGACACCTGCACTCCGGAAGCACTAACGAAGACACTCCGTCCAAAGTGAGAAAAATCACTCCGTCCAGGAGTCAAGAAGGCACTCCGACCAAGGTGAGGAAAAGTACTCCGGCCACCACATGAATTTTTTTTTTCCAAAAACCAACGCAGGAAAGTAAGGCACTCCGAACCTTGCAACCAATCCACTCCATCCAAGGAGACAAAAGCCACTCCGGATAAAGGGCATATGCACTCCGGAAGCATAATCAAAGTCACTCTGTCCAAAGTGAGAAACAAACACTCCGTCCAAGGAGTTAAGAAGGCACTCCAGATAAGGGACAACTGCACTCCAGAAGCATGATTAAAGACACTCCGCCCCAAGAGAGAAGAAGCACTCCGCCACCACATGAGATGATTTTATTAATTAGTTTTTTTTAACTAACCCGGAAAAATAAGGAACTCCGGACCTTGCAACGAATCCACTCCGCCCAAGGAGACAAAATGCACTCCGGATAAAGGACACATGCATTACGGAAGCACAAACAAAGACACTCCGCCCGAAGTGATAAACAACACTCCGTCCAAGGAGACAAGAAGGCACTCTGGATAAAGCACAACTGCACTCCGGAAGCTCAATCAACTACACGCCGTCCCAAGCGAGAAGAAGCACTCTGCCCATGATGATAACATGAATAACCAGTCCCCCAGGTTGCTGCCTGTTGGCGATCCTCCCGATCTGTGTGAGAAGGTTTCTTCTGAGGGGACAAGCTCTGATGACCTATCTAGAGAGGAGTGTTCCTCTGATGACCAATCTGGTGAGGAGTGTTCCTCTGATTGCCCAGAGTTGGGTGAGTTTGGCCCGCTGGTGGGTGCTTCTTTTTTTTTGTAAGTAATTAATTACATGAAAATTTAAATAAACTGTACAAACAACTATGTTTTTTACCAAGTGTTTTACCGACTTAGAAAAATGAACATAGAAAGAGGGATTCCCCTAAAACATGACACAGAAGTCATAAATAAAGGATTACACAAATGGAATCGGCTATTGAGATGTAAAACCACAAACTGCCAGCAATACTGAACAGGAGGACGCTACTACAGCTTTTCCATGTCAGGAGGCGAACCATGCCATGCCAGCATATCCGTATGAAGAGAGCAAAGAGGCAAGCACGAAGGCGAATAAAGCCGCTCTGTCCAAGAAAAGCATCAAGCACTCCGGCCAGCAAGGAACACAATCCACTCCATCCTTCCTTTTAGTGAAACAAAGGTACTCCGGAAAGTGCTCGCAAAGAGGTCACTCCAGTTTTAAGAACACCGGATAAAGGTGATCCGGCTATAAGAGCTCCGGATAATAGGTAACACTCCATCGTTAAGGGCTCCGGATAAGAGCACTCTGGCAAAAGAGCTTCGTATAAGAGTGATCCGGCTCGCGGCCACTCGGGATAAATGCACTCCAACTTATTTTTTTTTTTGGTAAGTAATTAATTGTATTAAATTTAAAAAAACTGTACAAAGAGCTATGTTCTTAACCAAGTGTTTTGCCGACTTGGAAAAAGAAACATAGAAATAGGGGAATCCTCTAAACCTTTTTTTTTTTTTTGATAAGCAAGTATTTTGGATTAGTGGGAGAAAAAATTACAAAATTGATGTTTTATCTCCAAGTATTTTAACTTGGGGATAAAACATTACCCGTTGGGGTATACCCCGAGCAACTAGTACATCCGAAGGTACATAATAAACCTCTGGGAGGCCAACGTTCTACAGAACCTATAGAAATTGAAAAATATTACAACACAAACCGGCTGCTGAAATAAACCAGCAGCACCAAAAAAACCACCAAACCAGATTTCCACACAACAATGGGAACTACAGCTTTGGAGGCCCAACTGCCAGACCCACCCACTTCCATGCAACCAAAAGCAGCAAGGAAAAAAGCCAGATCGGCAAACCGCATAGAATTCCATGGAGTACACCCCAGTAACAGCCAAATTTAAAGCTTATCGGTGCCAACAGAGCAGCAGTGGGGGCATAAAATCATGACAACTAGAGAAGCAAAGCCATGTCAAGAATCAAGCAGCTCAGCAACATTCAGAGTAGACTCAAAGCAGCCGTATCATCACAGGGCCAGCAACAGCAACCAAATGGCCTTCATACTGGTAAATCTCATCCTTGGCCTTCAAAGCCTACCCTTGACGATTATGTTAAATGTGACATTGGTAGGCTTCCTGAAACCTCCCCAAATGAAGCATTTGCCCCCAGCTGTTCTGTCTCTTCCACTTCTCCCCTTTCTGTGGATGGTGGAGGCCATTTGGCTGAGCCTCTGATCCATGCTGAAGGTGACAGAGCTTTACTTGAAGTTCTCTCACCTTCTGAGACTGTGCTGGTTCCCTATGCCTTTTCCTGTGCTGAGCAGAATGAATCCCAAATTCTTTTTTTTTTTTGGTAAGTAAGTGATTTGGATTAATGGGAGAAAAATTTTTACAAGAAAAGATTTATCTCCAAGTGTTTTACCGACTTGGGGATAAATCAAAATCGCTAGGGCATGCCCCGAGCGCTCTGATACAATGAATGAAACCCACACAGGAAAACTGGTAATCACTCAATACAAACAGAACACTCTAATATTTTTTTTTTGGTAAGTAATTAAATGTATTAAAAGTATAAAGAATGTACAAAAATATATTCGAAACCAAGTGTTTTGCCGACTTGGAGATGGAACACAAAGCAGGGGAGACCCCTAGACCAATGACAACAGTCATTAAAAAATTACACTGACGTTGGTTCTTGTAAGCCAACAGCTCCAGACACAAAAAATTACTTCAGCATATCCTATACAGAGCATATCCTATACAGAGCAAGCCAAGTCAAGGCATATCCGAAAATTGGCAACTGAGGCCAACAATTCGCCAACAGCATCTTCATGCCAGCCGAGGCCTTTCCATCACCACAAGGTGAAACAAAATCTGAAATCCAGGCGCAGCATCTAGCCAACACCAAGTTCCAACACTAGCAGCAACCAAACACTGCACCCGTGCGCAGCCAAATAAACCAGCACCAGTTATTCCAGCACTTACAATGCATAGCTTCCGAGAAAAATAGATGGATATTCTATGCAAATATCCATCAGCTGCAGCCATTACCAACAAAGGCCACACCAACCTACTATTAGCTGCAGCAGGCACACTGCAGCAACAAGAGGAGGCAGCACAACCAGGTCGTGAGCAGCACCTCATGATTTCTGCAATGAGCCATTGCAATAGAGCATCATACTCCAAAATATCACCAGCAGAGTGGGAAAAAATAGCCAGGCTACACAGCACCATCCACTTTAGTATCACAAAATCAGCATCAAAAATTACAGCATACGACCTTCCACCAGAAGGAACATCAACTCAGCCAAAGTCCATCCACTTTCGGAATCCCAAATTCCTTCCTTCGATGACTCTGGTCTGGTGTCCATTGACCGTGATGAAATTCCTCAGCATTTGGACCCCATGCCGGGCAATTGTGCTCTTTCTAAGTCAATCATTGAAGAAGACCGGTTAGGAGCTCTTGACATCTTTTTTTTTTTGGTAAGTTAGGAGCTCTTGACATCTCTTACGGTTCTGCCAATTGCCCCTCCTTGGCTCACGTTGATCAACATCCCCGGGGCACTGCCAGTTTAAAGGCCCATTTGGTTGTTTTTGGCACCTGTCTCCCGGATTCCTCTGCTCTTGAGCCAAAATTGTGCCCTTTGGATGATTCCGGTTGCTTGGATGGCCTTCCTGGTGTGCAGATTAATGATTTGGATATTGATCCTGGCTCCGACAATGATCCACCTCCCATTTCAATCTCTCGAATTATAAAAAGGCATGGTTTAGTGTCTTCTAAGAATGGGGGTACTGTCCCTGCCTCTGAAATCTGTACCGGCCGGGCTGTGGACTATTCTAAAGAGAAATTTTTAAATGTCAATGAGGCTTTGGCTATGGAGTGCGATTCTTGGAAGCCTTCTCTTGTTTTTTTTAGTAAGTAAGAATTTTGGATTAATGGGAGAAAAATTTACAGACTAAATGTTTTAACTCCAAGTATTGTACTTAGAGGTAAAACAAAAAGTGTTTGGGCGTGCCCCGAATAACTGGTACATCAAAAGAAAAAAAGCATTAAGAAAACAACCACAAAAGCAGAAAATGGAAATGACATCATTTTCACACATGCAAGATCGATGAAATCTTCGCCTCTTGGAAGCTTTCTCGTTCTCGAAAAAAGAACAAATCCAAAAATTCCAAGGCATCACCCTGATCTTAGGGGTCGTGCTGGTGGTTTCTGCGGGTTTTGTATGGATCAAATAAATCCAGCATTTGTTTTGCTGGTTATTTTGTGTTAGATTGAATATCTTGGTTTCTGGTATTTATATAGTGCAGATGGTTTGTGCGGTTTGCCGATTTTGAATTGAGGCCGGGTATGTTTTTACCGACTTTGAATTGGTGGCTTGCATCGGGCTTGTCTGCCAAAATGCCGATTTTGATTTGGTGTCCCTAAGCCGATTCTGAATGCCGATGTCATTCTGCGTGCAAAATGCCGAGCTGGATTTGCTGCCCAAATGCGATTTGGATTTGCTGCCCTAAAGCCGGTCTGGTTACGCGGCCCATTTGCCGATTTTGAATTGAGGCCGGGTATGTTTTTTACCAACTTGGTATGACAATTGCCGAGGTGGTCTTACAGGTGCCGTTTTGGACTGCGCTTAAAATAGCCGATTTGGATTTGAATGTGAAATGCCGATTTCGTTTTGCATCTCAAATGCCGAATTGGACTTTAATGTGAATTGCCGATTTCGATTTGCATCCCAAGTGCCGATCTCGCTTGTTGTAGCTTCCGATTGTTGTGCCCGATTCGGTCTGTGGAAGATGACCGGTCTGGGTTTTGGTTGGATGGCTCTGGCTGAAGTGGATGATGATGCTGATGTGGATTCTGGTCTTGCCTTGGTGGAGCAGCTGCTGGAATTTTGCCTCCCGGTTGCTGCGGCTGGATTTGCTGGGATACAGCTGCTGGAATGGGTTAGTCAATGTATGGCACCTGCTGTGATGGAGGGTGCCGATTTCAATTGAGGTTGCCATTTGGGGCTGGAGGCCGGATGGGCTCTGAGACCGGTTTGGCTTGCTGACATGGAATGTCACCTGCCGTTTGGCCAGATCTGCAGATTGCATGCTGGACTTCTTTGCCTGTATTGAGTGGCGGTGCATTTTGTTGGCCCAGCTGGACCTGATTGCTGGTTGCAACTACACCGTGCTTCTTTGTTGAAGGTGTGGGGCTGGAAGCATGAGCTCTTGCCTTGAATTGGCATGTTTTTTTTTTTGTTGTTTAGGATCTGCTTTACTGATGTTAGAGTGGTTTGTTTGTACTGTACGAATACCAGCATTTTTGTTTTTCTGTTGGTTTATTTCGTTGTAGCAGAGTACTCGGGGCATGCCCTAACATCTATGGTTTATCCCTAAGTCGAAATAACACTTGGAGATAAATCATTACTTGTAAATTTCTTTTCTCCCATTAATCCAAATCACTTACTTACCAAAAAAAAAAAAAAAAAGCAACCAAACGGCCCGGTGCACTACCAAACAGCAGCACTGCAAGATAATCACAAGCCAATGGTACACTTGTGATCAAAGAGATGCTACTCAATCTGAGGCAGCATATTCATTCAACAATGAATACAATCGAAGAAGGCCGTTGGCCAAAGTTCCAAACCGCCACAAGCACCAGGCGCAGTACTCAAACCAGCATAAGTGGTCAACAACAACGAGCCACCAAAGTCAAGACTCAGCATCACACATCTGGCCAACTACACCAGGGACGGAATCCATCAAGCGCTACTGTTCAACATCACCAGTGCATCAAATATGCATCAAACAAAATTCCATCAGCACAAGGAATACCAGCAATCAACCTAACAGGAGATATCCATCATCAAACAATGCAACAGCAGATAGTTGCCGTTGTCATCCAAACAACACTAGTTTTTGGGCCCACCAAACAGAAAATTGAGCATCTAAAAAGACTCCGCCGAAGAGGTGGGCAGAGGCGGGATCATAGAAAGTCTTTATAGTACCTCCTACTTCAGTTGCTGCTATTTTACAGCAAATTCAGCAGCAGTTAGCGGCCAACAAAACACTCCACCAGCAACAGAATCAGCAAAAACAGCCAAGTTTATTCACCAGCTGCTGTCATCCAACATCAGCAGATGTAGGAGCCCCATCAGCACAGGCAGATTACCTAACCAGGGTCTATTCGCCCATGGCCAGCCGCTGCATCCAGAAACAATCCAGCTGAAGCCCATGAGATAGAACCTGCAACTCCACTGATAACCTTTTCTACATCAAACAGAGAACCGGACAATGTGCCAACAGCCACATCACCTTAACAGAGCTCCATGATCACAACACATGCCCTCATGAGCCTGACAGCTAACTCTCACCACAATTAGATAAGGGTAATCACCCATCAACATCTGGACAGCAGCCAGGGAGAATGTTGCGCTAGACACAGCAATAACAGGATCAAGTTTCAGCATCTTTCTGGAGGCAGATGAAGATCCCTAGAGTTCAGGATCACATAGCCAGAGCCACAACATACATCCATCACGGAGATAAGCATCAAAATTCACACCAAGCACATGTCTTATATATTTTATTCAAGCCAAAAAACACGCCAAGACATAGCAGGCAGCAGCACTGAAGCTGTCCAGAAACAAAGGATCAAAATAAAGTAAGGATACAATAATATTCGATCATTGTAAAGATAACATCACCGGCCAGAGTGAATGAAGAAAACGCCATAATATCATCGTCTGGCCTCTTCAGCTCAATACCAATTCATATCGAAAGATCCGCAATTCACTACGGCTTAAGAGTACAAAATGTACTCCGGCAGTGCACTCTGGCTTAAGGAGCACAGGAATCAACAGTCGCAAAAACACTCCGGCCAAGAAGCATGCAATAAATATAAATATATATATATGTATGTAGGTTTTTTTTTTTGTACTTACCAAAAAAAAAGGTTTTTTTTTGTAAGGGCACCGGAAAAAAGGACAAAAAACACCAAAAAAGCACCGCTAGTGGGTGCTTTGGTTATTGGATCGACACGTTTTCATGGAAGTGGACAACTCCAGGCGCTGGCTAATGTTGCTTCCTTACACAGGCATTCCCATGGGTTCTAAGAGATGTCAAATGAAGACATTGGGTGTTTATGAAGTAGATTGATGCACCATTGAAGATTGCCCATCAGTTATACACAATGATGGATGATGGTCAAGTGTTTAGTTCCACATTTGCTAAATATCTCCGGTTCTCTTTTCTTTGTGGATGCTCTTTTCTGATTAACAAGATGAGTTCCTTCAACTAAAGAGATCTGCGACGGATTAGTTTTTTCATAATATAGATGAGAATTGCTATTCTGTTTTTTTGTACGTTTTCATAAACTGGTCTATGGTAGTGCTCGGGGTATGCCCTAGCGTGTTGTTCCCCCTCTAAGTTGGGAAAACACTTGGAGGTTGAACATCTTTCTATAAATTTTATTTAATTTAATCTCATCTTACTTACCAAAAAAAAAGTTTCGATTGTTGGATCTCTGCCTCTTGTTGTCCCGCCTGAGCCTCATGCATCGGGTCCATTTGTGGTGGTAGATCCTGATTTTACCCCCGAATCTATCTCCCGGATCACTCAGAAATACTCCCTGGAAGGCCCTGATCATGCTGGGTTAAATTCAGTTGAGAGGCCAATGGCCGCCGTGGCTTTTCTTGGCAGTGAGAATCGGGCCATTGTTAGTGACCTTGACGATGTTTCTTCTCAGTCCTCCGAGGAATGGAATGATGAAGATATTAATGATCCAATGCACTATGCCCTTTTGTGCTTACTTGGAGAGGATGATTCTCGGGCCTATTTTAAATCCATTGTCAAAGACCAACGTGGCTTTTTGCTTGATTTCTTTGAATTATGTTGGAGTGATGTGACTAAGTCCTCAAAGGATAAATTCAGATCACTCTTTCCGTTGGTGGAGGATCTCCTGAATAACCCCTCGGGTGCTTATTTTGAAACCCTCCGTCTGTTGGTGACTGCCACTTCCTCTAAGCCTCACATTGATATCTTATCTCCTGAGAGAAAATCGATTATATTTAATCTCCTTATTGTCCTACTGAAATGGAATAAGGACTTTCCGTCAGGTCAATATACCGACCTGGATGGTTTAGTGGTGGGCCTCCAGCGGTTTTGATTGCCCATACCATCGGATTAATGCGAAGGTGGCGTTGATTTGAAGTGGCATGGTGACGCAGTGACGGAGTGGCTTTCTGGTGTGCTTTATGCTAGCTAATCGGCCGGAGTGGCTATTTGAAGCCAGAGTGCCTTTTGAGGCCGGAGTGGCATTTTGAAGCCGGAGTGCCATTTGCACACTATGCCCGGAGTGGATTCCGTGTGTTGAGGCCGAAGTGACTTTTCGAAGCCGGAGTGCCTTTTGAGGCCTGAGTGGCATTTTGATGCCGGAATGTTATTTGAGGCCGAAGTGGCATTTTGAAGCCGGAATACCTTTTATACTCTTAAAGCCAGAGTCATGTGGGATGCGGATTCTTGGATTCGAAGTGGTGTTGATCCGAAGTGGCTGATGATGCTGTTGTGACGATGATCTGTAGAGACATGGTGATTCTCCATCCACTTTGGCCGTTTGGACTTTTTATTATAAGATCGAATATTATTGTACCCTTTCTTTTTTAATGACTGTTGTCATAGGTTTAGGGGACTTCCCCTGTTTCTATGTCTCTTTCCCTAAATCGGTAAAACACTTCGTTAAGAACATAGTTCTTTGTACATTTTCTTTAAACTTTAATGCATTTAATTACTTACCAAAAAAAAAGAAATGATGATTTTTTATTATTATTCACTTACCAAAAAAAAGGATTTATTATTTTTTTTTATTTTTGTTTTATTTTTTTAATTTTTTAAACCAGCACAGGAAAATAAAGCACTCTGGACCTTGCAACCAAGCCACTCCGTCCAAGGAGACAAAAGGCACTCTGTATATAGGACACATGCACACCGGAGGCACAAACAAAGTCACTCCGTCCAAGGAGTCAAGAAGGCACTCCGAATAACTGACAACTGCACTCCGGAAGGCCCAGTTGTGCTATCAGATATCAAATGTTGTTTGGGACAAAATGAAGGCATCCATGCCCATTGGCAGTCGTCCTAATTGCG
>JAODPA010068138.1:0-10322 GCA_025585075.1 Nepenthes mirabilis | reverse complement strand
GAGTTAATTGAGAATATTCATAATTTATCAGAGTAAGTTTTTTGTTATTTGCTAACATAAGGTTATTAGCCTTATTATGATTATTTTGTTTAATTTTTAAATGTGTATTTATTCTTTCTTTATACCAAATCATAAGTAACGATGCCAAATCTGTATGCATGATCGTATTTCAGAAGTCATAAGTACAAAATAATACGTAAACTAGAGAAGAACGGGATTATACCAGATTAAGGATGAATTAACTGCTGGATTTTGATTGATGAAGTTGATTACATACTTCAAAAGTTGATCCAAAGAAGGTTGATATAAAGAAATAAAATATTTACAAGGAAAGGGAATGAAAATTACATGGCGAATAAGAGGGTTTCGGGAGGGTTTTTCTATGAGCTCTCTAAGCTTTCTTCAAAACTCTTTCAAACTCTTTCCAAACTCTGCTTTCAACTAAAGCGAACAAGGCTTTAAATAGAAGTTCTTGAATAATCTGCACCGTTGATTGTTGAGTAGGATCTGAGCCGTTTGATTAGGAACATCATAATTGCTAGGAATCAATTCTATTTTGTGTCATTGTCAGAATCAATTCTGTTTTACGTTGTTGTCAGCATAATTGCCAGGAATGTCATTGTCAGCATTATTGTCAGGAATCTATTGTGTTTTGCGTCATCTTCATCATAATTGCTAATTTATCCTTATTCGTTGATGAAGACAATTCTGTTATTGGTCAATTTGATGAATACTACTGCATAGTGTCTGCATAGTATCTGCATAGTATTGTATGAACGTTTCTAATCTTCATGTACAGTGAACTTCATAATTGCATATGAAAGAGCTATGAACATCAGTCTGAACATCAAAACATCTTCTTCTTGGAATATATTTTCTGCATACGGTCCTTCATAAATATTTTGTAGAATGTCATCTCCGTAGTTTATTTTGATTTTTAATAATGGAATATTTTGTAGAGTCCATCTGTCCACGTGAATAATCCTTCTGTCCAAGGAGAAGTAGAACTCCCATAAAATTTGTATTATAAATTTGGCTTTGGCTGTTGATGTTAAAATGGAATAAATCTAAGATGCCATTTGTGAATCTTGATTTATTTTTGTTGACCTAAATGTTGCCAGGTTGCTGATGATAAATTTTGATGATCTTCGGTACCTGCAAGTTAACACAAATGTTAGGATTTTTTTTATCATTCCATTCAGAGACTGAATGGATCTTGGGCATAATTGGCTACAAATGGAAGTTGTGGACTAGCCGTATGTGATGGTGGTTGCGTAGATGGATCTGATGTTGGGTCATCATCTGAAATATCAGCCCATTGAGTCTTAAAGTCTTGTGCTTTCTTTGAGAGTTGTTGATGCATTTGGGCCATCTGGACCATCATTTTATGTAATGAGGCCTTCTGGTCTTCTATTTGCTTCTTAGCTTTAATAGATCATCCAGATCATTTGGAGGAGGCAGATAAAGTTGGAGATCCAACACCTTGAGGACTTCTTGGTTTGGGCCTTGAGGTACTAGGTCCAACTGGGTGTTCTGGAATATAATATGTTGGTGTAGTTGGTAGGATTTTTGAGGCAATTTTTTGAGTCTGGGTTAAAGCTTGGTTCTTTTTATAGTCAGCATCAATCTGAGTGTAGTTGATCATGACATAGTTGAACTTATCCCACCATTTAATTTTAAATTTTTGAACAATCGAGAGCGGAATATCTTGAATAGCTAATGGTAGATCTTCATAATATTGATGACAAGTAAAGTGCCATGACATAATCCATAGGACTTTATAATCAATATGGAATCCAATTGTTCTGTGTGGCAAGAACATATCTTTGTGTAATTCTTCATAATACATCCTTGCATTGTTAACACCACTTGGATAAAGAACAGGTAGTGCTCCGAAGTAAATCCACCATTGTGAGGTTCCGGGTTTAAGGGTATGGTAGTTAAGAGGTAATTGTCGTATTGGTAATTAATAATAGACCTATTGAACGATGCGGGGATGTGTGCCTGGTGAAAAATTAGAAAATAATTCAAAATTTCTTCGGCTGAGGTGCTGGGCCAGCAACTTGCGCCCGTTGGCCGCTCGAGTGGAGTTCGAGTGGAATTTCCAAAAGCACTCCCGCCTGCTGGCCTGTAACGGCCCAGATTCTAGAACATAGGAAATTCCAATTATCAGTCCTTATAATCCGGTCAACGCTAGTTGACTGAAAAATGTAATAAGAAAAGTAAATCAGCCTTAAGATAAAAATCAAGTTTGGCCCTTCCTTGATGAAAAGAAGTTTGGATTTTCTTAATGAAAAGAAGTCCGGATTTACTTGATGAAAAACGAGTCCGGCATTTCTTTAATGAAAATCGAAACTGGCCTTGGACATGTTTTGAAATCGGGTTTTGTTCCATTGAAGCCTGGAGTATATTATATAAATGTAAGGCCGAAGTAGTCTTGAAGGACGGAGTGGCTTTGTGTATTGGAGGCCGGAGTAGATTATGGGAAAGCCAAAGTTGATAATCTGGTCAACGGGTATTGATCGGAAGTCATGTAGAAGGAATTGAATGTATTTACATGAGAAAACTAAATTTTGTTAAGTTCAGTGAACCGGGAATTAATTAAGAAATCTAAAAGCCATTAAGTTCATTAACTAGGAATTAATGAACTCCTTGGAAATGTAAAACCATAAATGATCAAATTAATAAGGAAACTTTTAGGAAATGCAGAAGCCATAAATAAGAGACATTCTCCCTTGGATTGCTAATCATTAAATAATGAAACATTCCTCCGTATTGCCAATCATTAATAATAGTCATCAGACTTAAGGCCTATAAATAAGAACTAGTTGAGCAAGAAAAAGGCATGCAATAGAATTTCTAATAAAGGGAGGCTAGAAGATCAATGCAAAGTAGAAGAAACCTAGGCAAGAATACTCACCCCTGTTTTTAAAGTTCATGATTATGCATGTTTGCTACGCAAGTATATATGATATTCTTATGAAATTTTATATGTATGATATTTGCTCTGTTCCGTTGATTTGATGATATTCATGATGTTCGATTTTGGTTTTGTTCTGCTTAAAGTTTAATTATTTGTTGAAACATTGATAATTGCATGTTTAAAGAAAAGAGCTCCGCCTTTTGAAAAGAGCTCCACCCTTTTGAAGAAAAAGTACTCCACCCATTTAAGAAAAAGAACTCCGTCATTTTGAAGAAAAAGTACTCCGTCCGTTTAAGAAAAAGTGCTCCGCCATTTTGAAGAAAAAGTACTCCATCCGTTTAAGAAAAAGAGCTCCGCCCTTTTAAAGAAAAGTACTCCGTCCGTTTAAGAAAAAAAGCTCCGCCCTTTTTGAAAGAAGAATTCCGCCTTTTTAAGAAAAAGTACTCCGTCCGTTTAAGAAAAAAGAGCTCCGCCATTTTGAAGAAAAAGTACTCCGCCCGTTTAAGAAAAAGAGCTCCACCCTTTTGAAGAAAAGTACTCCGTCCTTTTTAGAAGAAGAATTCTGCCTTTTTGAAAAGTACTCCGTTCATTTGAGAAAAGAACTTCGTTTTCTTTTGAAAGAACTCAGCTTTTGAACTCTGGATTTAAAGACCTTCGATTTTAAGGAAAAATGGACTTCGGCTTCTAAAAGTACTTCGGTTTTAAGATGATATAGACTCTAATTGATGAAGTAAAGAACAAGGCTATATGAAAATACATATAATCCGGACAGCAAGTGGAACTCTACTACTTTTGACTTTTGAACTATGATGGATAGCCATTAAACGACATGAACTAAGAACCGAGTCTCCATTAAACTTGCTGTTAAAGATGGATGAAGGATATTGGAGTGACACTCGAGGATTGCCTCCTGGGCCACGGGAGGGAACTTTATGTGGCATAAGGCTTTTGGACTACGGTCCCGTATGCTGGGTTAAAGGCATTACCTCCCGCCTCGGGGAGCATAATGAGAGGATACGACTTTAGGTTATGGGGTTACACACAACCCGTCCTCGATGTTGTCCGCTGCTGTCTGGTCCCTAAAGATGATAAGAATCTCCAATGGTTTTTATGAATTTTTCGAAGATAAGATAATAAGAAAAGAATAAGAAAATTCCGAACTAAAGAAGAAACGATATGATGATTTCCGTATGTTATGAATCTCTATTTTGATCCGCTGATTTATATATTTATGTTTTCTGCATGTGAGTATCTTGCTGGGTTTTGTTGCTCATTCTTGCTATTTTCAGATGAAGAAAGGCTTATAGAGGACGAAGTTGAGTAAGGTCCTATGAAGTAGCTAGACGATATAGATGATCGAAGCTGATCTATGAAGTGCTTAATTTATTTTTCCTTTTATGTTTTGAGAAGACTTGTAAAATATTTCCACTGTTTAAGACTCTATGGATATTGTTAGTATGTTTTCGTGATTTCTTTTTGGTTAATGATATTGAGAAGTTTAGTAAGCATCTCAGACTTTCAAGTCCGGCTAACCTTAATGTTGGCAGGCCTGGTGTGAAATTAAAATCGGAAGGCCAGCTCATGCAGTTCGGCCTCCGTCACAGTATCCTGTGTAAGAAAGAAAAGTAAAATTTTTAAGTCCATTAATATTAATTATCTTTTAAGACTTGACGGCAGCTTTATGCGTGGAATTAAGTCCGGTCCGTCACATGGCCACTCGAGCTCCACTTGAGCAAAAATTCCAGAACCTCACCCTCTTGGTGGCCGCTCAAGCTCGGCTCGCTGGCTGCTCAAGCGGAATTCTAGAACGTCCCCCGTTTGATGCTCACTCAAGCCGCGCTCGAGCGGTGGCGTGATATAAAGTCGCGTCCTGCCTTCTCCTCTTCATTTTTCTCACGGCCCTAGGGTTTTTAGAGAGAGAGAGGGGCGATCCTAGAGAGTGAAAAGGGGAGAATGAGGCCCGAGAGTCCAAATTCGTCCGAGAGCCAGTTATTAAAGTGAAAGCACACATCGAGGCAAGTGTTCTCATACCCACTAACTTTCCTCTTTCATTAGTTTTTGTTGATTATCGAGTATTTTCGTCTCGATACCCACCCGTGACCTAGAAAATGTAGTACCCGTGTCTTAAGACCAAGGATGGTATGGTTTGTTGGTTAATTTGCTCACCGATTCGTCCGGTGGAGCTTTATAAAACCCTAACCCACGAAATTTTGGGGTTTTCCCATTTCTTGCCTGTGAATCATTAAGTTGACTTCAAAATATGAATCCCCACGTCCCTATTGTGTATATATGTTGGCCGCACAAGTGATCTTGCATGTTATGACCTGTTCGCGGCCTCCGAGTCCTCTAAAAACGCACTGTTACTATTCATCCGTGATTAAAATGTGAAATTGCATGTTTTACTTCTATCTAATTGTGTTGAGACTCATGCTATGTGTTGATGTGAAAGTGTAAGTTTTGAAATGTATGATTGTGCATTAGAAGCATGGGAATGTGCTCCAGAGGCTTCTAAGGTGGTGGTTGTCCACTGGAGGTAAGGAATTTCAAACTCCTTGCGAACTCGAACCAAATTGTTATAAAGATTAATTCCAAAGAAGGAATAAAGTTAAGTAAATGGAGGGAAACCCACTAGGTATGTCGTGGTGAGCGTGATCTCCCGGATGGAGATATGTGATGGGAATGGGATTTCCTAGATTGTGAATGAGTATGCCAAGTAGTGGGTCCTCCCCCCGGAAAGTTGAACCTTGAAACTAGGACCATGGTTGATAGGGGTTGTGTCCTCTAGCTTGCCACATATATCATGGTGGGAACCCAAGGAATACTCCGGCCGCCCTTGGGGGTGGGCGATGTTCATGGCACACTCTAGGACACTACGGTGAAAGAACGAGGTTTGCCCTAGTCCTCAGGGGATATGGGGCGTGTTGGCCGAGTGCTGCAGGCCTAAAATATAGCCGTTCAGATGTTGTATAGTAGAGATGCAACCGATGGTCGAGTGCTACAGATCTAAAATATAGCCGTGGCTTTAGAATGTGTAGCGAACACATTCCATTCCTCGTTCTCTCGCCTCATTGGCTAGTACGACCTATTGGCTCCGGGGTCCGCAAAGATAAATGTTAAAATAAAAATGAATAAAATGTAACTGACATAAATAAGTTAATCGGACAATCCTAAGTGTTCTTCTCCCTCTCGCGTTCCCTTGTATTGTTCCTGTGTCATTCGTTCCAGCTATTGTTTATCGTTACCTGTTGTTAGTTACTGGTGTATGATTTCATTTGTTGGGCTTTATGCTCACCCTTGCTCTATCTTTTTCAGATGAGAACGCCTTGATGCCTGACGAGGCCGAGTAGATCATAGAAGCTCGGTAAATAGCTGTTTTGCACGCAGGGCTCCAGATTTTGACTTAGACTGATTAGATGTACGACAGGGATCTTTTTGGGATGACTTTTTGTGACGGACCGGCCTTATTCTACCATAAAACCGCCGTCAAGTCAAAAAAATAAATGTTAATGGACATAAAATATTTTACTTCTCTTTTACACCGAATTGATTGAGGTCAACTGCATGAGCTGGCCATCCAATTTTAATTTCACACTAGGCTGGTCAACATTAAGGTTAGCCGGACTTGAAAGTCTTAGATGATTACTAAACTTCTCAATATCATTAACCAAAAAGAAATTACAGAAACATACTAACAATATCCATAGAGTCTTAAAGAGTGGAAACATTTTACAAGTCTTCTCAAAACATAGAAGAAAAAATAAATTAATCTCTTCATAGATCAGCTCCAGTCATCTATATCGTCTTGCTACTTCATAGGGCCTTACTCAACTTCGTCCTCCATAAGCCTTTTTTCATCTAAAAATAGCAAGAATGAGCAACAAAGCCCAACAAGATACTTACATGCAGAAAACATAAACATATATATAAGCGGATCAAAATAGAGTTTCATAACATAACTTTGCATACAAAAATCATCATATCTTTTCTTCTTTATTTCTTATTCTTATTATTTTTTTGTTGAAGAATCCATAAAACCGTTCATAATTCTTATCATCTTTAGGGACCGGACAGGACCGGACAACATCGAGGACGGGTTGTGTGTAACCCCACAACCTAAAGCCATATCTTCTCATTATGCTCCCCAAGGTAGGAGGTAATGCCTTTAACCCGGCATACGAGGTGTAGTCCAAAACTCTTATGCCACCAAAAGTCCCCTCCCGTGGCCCAGGAGGCAATCCTCGAGTGTTACTCCAATATCATTCATCTATCTTTAACAGTAAA
Source organism: Nepenthes mirabilis (assembly GCA_025585075.1). Classification (NCBI taxonomy): domain Eukaryota; kingdom Viridiplantae; phylum Streptophyta; class Magnoliopsida; order Caryophyllales; family Nepenthaceae; genus Nepenthes; species Nepenthes mirabilis. Next base: position 3,118 of record JAODPA010068138.1, on the reverse strand, counting down.
TTTAATGAAAACTCAATCTTAGTTCATATCTTTTAATGGCCATCCATCATAGTTCAAAAGTCGGAAGTCATAGAGTTTCACCTGCTATCCGGATTACATATATTAGCCTTGTTCTTAATTTCATCAATTGAAGTCCATATAACTTTTCCTTTAATCATCTTAAAGCCAAAGTTGTTTTCTTAAAAAAAACAGAGTTCAAAAATCGGAGCTCTTTTTCAACCAAAGTCGTAGTTTAGAAACTGGAGTTGCTTTTCATTTAAAGTTCGAAACTCTAAAAGCCAGAGTTCTTTAAAATCCGGAGTTCTAAAATAAACGAAGTTCTTTTTCAAAGGCAGAGTTCTTTTCTGAAAAGGGCAGATGCTCTAACACCGGAGTGATCTTTCCTTAAAATTCAGAGCTCTAAAACCGGAGTGATTCTTTCTTTAAAATTCGGAGTGCTTTTTCATCAAAAGTTTGTAGCTCTTTTTCTTAAACGGACGGAGTGCTTTTTCTTTAAAAAGGACGGAGCTCATTTTCTTAAATGGACGGAGTGTTTTTTCTTAAAAAGGACGGAGCTCTTTTTCTTAAACGGACGGAGTGCTTTTTCTTCAAAAGGACGGAGCTCTTTTTCGTAATAGGACGGAGTGTTTTTTCTTCAAAAGGACGGAGCTCTTTTTCTTAAACGGACGGAGTGCTTTTTTTTCTTTAAAAGGACGGAGCTCTTTTTCTTAAACATGCAATTATCGAAGTTCATATTAATGGACAAATAATCATATTTCCAAATAGATCAAAAATCGAACATCATGAATAATAGAGTTTCTTTTAAACATGCGATTAAGAACTATAAATCACAAGAACAGAATAAACTTCATACACACATAATTTCATAAGAATATCATATATATACTTTCGTAGCAAACATGCTTAATCATGAACTTTAAAAACAGGGGTGAGTATCTTGCCTGGGTTTCTTCTACTTTGCCTTGATCTTTACTCTTACCTGAGATTTCTTCTACCTTGTCTTGATCTTTTGACCTCCCTTTACTAGAAATTTTATTGCATACCTTTTTCTTACTCCTTTGGTTCTTATTTATAGGCCTTAGGTCTGATGACTATTATTTATGATTGGAAATACAGGAAAAATGTTTCATTATTAATGATTGACAATACAGGGGGAACGTTTCTTATTTAAGGCTCTATATTTTCCAAAAATTCCCTTATTAATTAGACCATTTATGGTTTTAAATTTTCAAGGAGTTCATTAATTACTAGTTAACTGAACTTAACGGGATTTAGATTTCTTAATTAATTCTCGGTTCACTGAACTTAACAGAATTTAGCTTTTTATGTAAATACATTCAATTCCTTCTACACGACTTTTGGTCTACACCCGTTGACCGGATTATCAACTTTTACTTTTCATAATCTACTCCGGCCTCCAATACACAAAGCCACTCCGTCTTTCAAGACCACTTCGGCCTTACATTTATATAATGTACTCCGGCCTTCAATGGAACAAAACCCAATTTCAAATCATGTTCAAGGCCGGTTTCAATTTTCATCAAAGAAACGCCGGACTAGATCAAGTAAAAGCCAAACTCAATTTTTATCCGGGCTTCTTTTTATCAAGGAAATCCGGACTTCTTTTCATCATACAAGGGCCGAACTTGATTTTATCGTAAGGCCAATTTACTTTTCTTATTACATTTTCCAGTCAACTAGCGTTGACTGGATTATAAGGACTTGATAACTGGAATTTCCTATGTTCTAGAATCTGGGCCGTTACACTTTTGTAGCTGATAAAACTTGTATGGTGATATCTTATGATAGTGGATGATGGATGACTTATATATGTATTAGTCCGCAGTGTATTGTGGTCATTGTATGCTTCCGTAGGTCTTGCCTTATGGTGAGTTCAAGATTCCTAGTTGGCATCCTTTGTCGGTGTCGTCTGGATCACGTCGCTGGAGCCACCTCGGTTGTTGTGGCGTTTAGATCCTATGTGGTTTGTCACTGGACTTTATGGATTTTCTTGTGAATTTCTTTGGATTATTATGCAGGGTTATATTTCAGGTATTTGTATTTTGAAAATGTCCAATTTATAGGCGGAATTCTGCCCAATTTTCTATAAAAATTTATTTTTGTCATTTTGCCTACTTGTCTTTATCTTTCTAACGGAGGTTATTCGATGGAAAATAATTTGGTCCGTCACAACCATTCTTTAAACCATATTGGTAATGATTTTGGACAAGTTTTGTCAAATCGAATAAACTAGAAATGAGTGTAAGACTGGAGATAAAAAGCATTAAACCATACTTCTTTGTAATCTTAATAATTGTATCCTTTTGGTTGATAATGAACTTAAAAAGGTTTAGTATCCCAATTGTTAAGTCCAACGTCTTGAAGAAGTTTGACGTGTTTAATTTTGATAGTAGAAAAGGTAATTGTATTGTCTCGAGGATTGCGGTGATGTTTGATTTCAACAGAACCGGAATCAATTAAGATTAATTCATAGTACTGTTGGATTTTAGAAATATCCGCAGTTTGGTATAAACAATTAGGATAAAATATTTTATTTGTCAAGGTAATGAACTTATTCAATAACGGTTTTTGATAATAAGAGGTAAGAGCAATATAGAGTTTGAGTGGTTTGATGATATAATAGTTATCATTCGAGGTAGGAACTGATTGAGTAGACGAGAAAGTGGAAGCGACAGCTTCCTTGAAACTAAGTGGTGGAAATTCACGTAAGGTTGTGTATCTGTTGAAGGTCGGTATAATCTGTGGTTTAGATATTATATAATCATGGACAGATTGTTTTGGTGTTTGCTTTACTGGAGTATGAGGAGATGGAATGCCCTTCTCTTTTCCTTTAGAAAGCATAGCTTCCTATAAAAATTCTTTTATTAAAATATCTAAAATATATGTTTCAATACAGTGTTCAATGTCAAAATACGTTTGCCATCGTACAAAAGTAAAATCTTTTATACTTTTGCATAAAATGATATGCATGTTTTAATAATCAAGATGATGGATAAAATCATTTTGGCTTTTTGATAAGCAAAAAGTTCCTTTCTTCAAATATGAAAAATAATTAGATGAATGGAATGATAATGCTCTAAAGATAGGAAACTTAGTA